>JXXA01000342.1:0-14963 GCA_000956255.1 Anopheles punctulatus | reverse complement strand
CTCCCCCCGCTCCCCATTGACTAGGTAAGCAGAGGAAGAAAGTCAAACTTCTCCATCGCAACCATGTGCAGTGGCCAAGCGGTAGCACACGCGAAATACACTTTTATAAAGCGCATAATTTTTAGCTTATGCCGGCTCCAGTCGGTATTAATAGTTGCAACATGTCTAGACTGATCCGGTAAGGTATGGGACGGAGCTGGCGGGAGAGGTTTGTAAGTGGAAACATGTGATGTTCATATTTATGTTTGCTTTGCTTCGCTCGGTTGGACCGGGTTTGCAGAAGTTAGCATGCTACTGTTTGTTCATGTAGTACCCAGAAATGCTCATGTTCTTTCACGGGTATATCTGCGGCTTTTAACAATAGATGTTTGTTTACTTCTTCGATCTAATTATTAGAGCGTAAGAATATGGAACAAGGTTCTGATACGTATACGAATAGCAGCAATATGTACAATAATGAATACTTACTTAACTTAAGTATTGTTTGTTGGCTGTCATTTGCATGTTGTATTAAAAACGTCCCTTCTTTTCCGGATTTTTAGGCGTACAGAAGATCATGGTTCCCGGTACATCGGTAAAATCAAGTAAAGAAGCACTCCGGCTGACGCGTATCTATCCCGGCATCATTTACTCGACGGCCGGCATACACCCGCACGACTCTAAATCGATAATCGAAGAACCGAGCACATGGCATGACTTCCAGGTGATGGCCAGCGCCCCCGAATGTGTCGCTATCGGACCGTGTGGGCTGGACTATCAGCGTGATTTTTCCGAACCATGCATTCAGAAGGAGATCTTCGAGCGACAGCTAAAACTGGCATGTGAACTCCAGAAACCCATACTGATCCACGAACGATCGGCACAGGAAGACGTATTGGAGATACTAACGAAGTAGGCACACAAAATCGCAAATCGGATGCTGGTATTCTAATGTACAGACGAACTTATGTATGTTTTATGTTTTTCCTCCCCTCTCTTCACACTAGATTCCAACCAGCACAACCGATCATCGTCCGCGGTTTCATGGGTACAACGGACGAAGCGTTAAAGTATCTGGAGCGTGATTATTACATCTCCCTGACCGGTTATTTGTGCAAGGTAAATGTATAGCAAAGTTGAAGAGACTGGGAGCAAATATTAACTTAGCATCGATGATTGCTAACACAATCGCTGTTGTCTTGTTTACCCGTTTCCTCGCTAGGACAAATCCGACACCGGCGTACGGAAGCTGCTCGAAGACGGTCGACTACCTATGGAGCGTTTGCTGGTGGAAACAGACTCACCGTTCATGTATCCGAACACACGGGCGTCCAAGCTGCCGCAGCACGTCAAAGGCGGTCTGACGGAACGATCCCTGCTCTATCTGCACCGGTACTGCACTTTTCAACGCAACGAACCCTGCAGTCTGCCGGCAATAGTCGAAATGATTGCGGCATTTATGAACAAAAAGCCGGAAGACGTTGCCTTGGCTACCGCATTCAATGCACTAAAGCTGTTCGGCCTGTCGCAATGATAATGATGATGATCCCGACCACTCCAACCACACATCGATGCGCAACGATTTATTGAAAGAAACAAGCGAAAACGAACGACATCTTCTGAACTACAGATTGATGATATTTATACGAAATATTTGATTCGATGGTAATAGGTGTCTAAGCATGAAGTTAAGTACTTTACGTGTGAACGGTAAGAGAAAGTCCCATGGGACTTGCATGAATAATGTAACACGACGTCCAGCGGACGAAATGCTAAGTACGAGTAATAGTGTGCTAAGTTGTTGACGACATCATCTCTGTCATTCAGTTGCAGCGACCGTAAGATCAGCAACACACATTTAATTATATTACCTTATATGCAAGCAGCAAGAGTAGGAGGGAATGCTATATCACTAGGATTACTTTGTTAAGCTATCGTTTGTTTGCTTTTATAGGAAACTTATGGGTGATAAAGATAACGTTAATTTCATATTTCTTTAGAATCAGGACAGCAGTCCCTTTGTCCCTTACGTCCTGTTTGAGATGCTTATTTCATTATTTTCCTGAGATTCAGCTATTATTTTATAAAAGTCAACGCTTTATACATACAATAATAGCACTATGTTAGTTAGATTGCTTTCAACTGTTCACGTTGGCAAAAATGTATAGTTGTTTAGGCTAGTATTGTTATGAATATTAAATCAAGCGTAAGACTGAGTACGGCAGAATCGTCAGGATTCAATAGTGTGAATAGCAGTGACGAAGAAAAGAAACGTAATATGACGCATAATCATGTCCTAGGAGCATATGAACATGTATCGGATGCTACCACTGCTAGAAAAAAAATGTTTCGAAATGAGAAAGTCGGTGGTCTTCCATTCGATATTGTTAGAATTTCCTGCGAGCCAAAGTTAAGATCGGCAGGAAACCTGTTATTCGATTGCTGCGTTCGTAAAATGCTGTTTGCAATTGTTTGACAAAAGGTTTACGTCAACGTAATTTAGAGGAAATCCGAATAGGCTTCCTATTTCAGTTGATTAGCGCCGGACGTGCCATACTTTATATGTTCTCAAATAAGCTACGCTGATGTATGTAACATTTGATTGTATAAAGTGTAACACTGTTTGTTCGTGTAAGTTATTGAAAATGATAGCTCAATAAATGGATGATTTATTTTTGTAAAACCAACGTTCATTATTTATATTACATTTGTCAAATTGTTGTCCAATGATTCAGCAACGTAATCTTAGCATATCAAACTTGCTTGTCAAACTCTATTCGTTCTACAACGGAGCTAGGATTATCTAACCACAGTTGATAGTTTTCGTTGTGGTTAAAACGTTTAGAATATTTACACAGTTTGCATACCACTTGCAAGTAACAGTGTTTCTTACGACGAAAATCGTAAAGCTCGGCAGTAATTCCGGGATTCAAGAAAACACCACAACGTACACAAAGCGTGCGTTTGATGGCAGGCTCCCTGTAAAAAGCGTACGGACTTATTGAAAGAAACACTTTCTTAATCAATTCTACTTACATCCGGAGGACTGCCTTCTTCCCAATAGATTTTGCAAGTTTCCCGTACACGGCTGAAAGCTGCGGGTTTGTTTGGGACAACAACGTGGATGCTTGATAAAGGAAATTCATTCTTTCGTGGGTTTCTCGACCCGTACACGCTTTGGCCTTATTTTTCATGTCCGTTGCTGATACCTCAGACTTTGTATTATTCGAATCCATATTGATTTAAGCAATTGTTCAATTAAATTGTACAAACCACCTGGCTGAATGTTTGCGTCCCGGTACCACAAATACGATTGTTGTTGACAATTTGCATTTGTAAACAAACAGCTGTCAAACTCAAAATCGTGGAAATCAACGAGTTCTGTACCGGTCGCTTGGAAGACAGAAGTGAAGTAATGAGCGATGAGCAACTAAAATTTTGTAATAAATGACCGAAATAACAACAGTTGCAATACTATTTTGAACAGCTCCTGACAAAAAATATAACAATTCTAGAGTGTTCCAGAGGTATTTATATTTCACTATTCTTTAAACAAAGTAATTTCCTTACTTAATTTTTAAAACTAAGTATAAGTACAATAAATATACAACCGAAAACTTAATACACTGTTTCTGCAACTGAAATGTTTTAACACTTCCTGGACGGATAACAACAAATTTTATGTTAATAAAATACACGTATAAAATCAACCATACACATACAATACTGCTTTGTCGCAAAATGATTCCCAGAGTGTAGGAATAAATATTAAACCACACCAAAATGAACTACTTTAATGTTGGGAATTTTCTTTTCCTCTTCCTTTTTCTCCATTTCACCATTTCCATTGCTGATAAGATCTGGAAAAGTCGGTTAAAGAAGTGTAAGTTAAGAACACTTTAAATTGAAACGAAAAACCATCTTGTATATTGTACCACATGTTGTTACCTTGCATTGGAGTAAAATCTTTCAGGTAATCCTCGTTCGGATGGCACAGGGGCAAACTTTCCGCGAGCTCACGCTTTGGATCGGCGATAGAAAATGGTCCATACCCTACCGGTCTGGGCTGCAATGGTTGTTTACGTAGTTTTTCAACTAGCAACTTTTCCTTCCGTGGAATTTCCTATCGTGCAAGCAAATCATGAGTATCTGTTGCGTTACATTGCGTCAATCGAAGTGGGGTATTATTGAGGGATTACGTTCTTACCGGCACAACCGCAACCGTTACTGTATCGGAAAATTTTACTTTATTTTTTTCCACCCCATCGCGCTTCGTTGTAGCGGAAGAAGATGACGAGGCACCACTGCTACCTATGCCACCGGAACCAGCCGTTGTTAGATTCAGACCGGAACTTTGTCCTCCGATTCCGGTGCTCAATGCAGATTGTTGCGTAAGTCCAGCGCTGGAATAACTACTTCCACCATTCGATAGTATTGACGCGGTAGGTGCATCAGGTTTTTTCCTGGTACCGAATTTTCCTGTCCCAGCTGTAGCCATTTGCAACTCAAACGGTGGCTGATGTTGCTGCTGCTGCAGCTGAAACTTGGAAGGAATGTTGCCAGATATCAATGGGTATTGATGTATGATGGTGCGAGGGCCATTGTTGCTGTTCGAATTGCTAGAAGGAGCGCTAGCACCCGGATACCAAGACGGTTGGGGAAGAGGCGGTGGTTTCCGGCCCATTCCCGGACGTCTTATGAAATCCGGTTCATCTTGTACTAATGGTATACCGATCGTCTGATCAAGAATGTTGGTTGCCGATCCAGATAGTCCAACACTATTCCCCAACGGTTGCGTGGTGTACGATGACAAAGATCCTCCGGGGAATGTACCATTGCCAACTGGTTTAGGAACAACATCGATCACTACGTGCTGCTGTCCCGGGGCCGGTTGATGAGGACTATCATGGTGATGATGATAAGTAGAAGCTGGAGCATTCGTACGGGAAGTCGTCAATGCCATTTCGCTATACTCAACATAGTGGGGCGAAACGATGGAAGAAGATCCACCACGGTTTGTTACACCATTCGAGACATCTAGCTGATCCATCGATAAACTGTTGGCTGCTGAAGAGTACAAACAATACTTTGCTGCTTTTTCTCGAGGATTAATGATTTGTCGCGCTCGAATTCCGGGACCAATCGGTGCCGTACCGGAAATCGTGTGTCCGTAGGATGGGGAACTATCGTCCAGCAACAACAGATTGCTGGAGCTTAAAGACTTTCCCTTCAGTTTCGATTCCACGATTCGCGATTGTTGCTGCTTCGACAGTTTCAAAGCCATTGCGGTATGGCTACGCTGCATGGCAAAGGGTACTGCTTGCGTAATCGGTTTGCCCTGACTGGGTGGTTTTTTGGAAACATATGGCAGTGGAGGTCTATCCTGGTGGACGTAGAAAGTCTCCTGCTGCAGCAAACCCGTTTTGGAATTGCTTCCCTGTCTGCTGTTAGTGTTGGTAAACGTAGTTTCGAGCTTTGGAACAATTTTTGAGGTAAGTTCACTCGTTTTCGGCAACGGAGGATGAGCGAGTGATGATTTCGTTTTAGCCGTTCGATCATTGTGTTGATCATTCCATCGTTGCACCTGGGAGGATTTTGATGAATCAGACGAAGTTGAGAATGTGCGAAAATTTTTCTCACGACCATCGTTTGCGCTTTGTGCCTGAGGTACCGGCTCATCACGGGCTTTTGCAGCATTAGTTCTTGAGCTTCGTTCCAGATATGCTCCATCAGCACGGCGTTTTACGCTACGATTACTGTCGTTTTCGTGATCATCAAGATCTTCATCCTCTTCATCAACTATTTGTTCGTCATCACATTCGTTATCTTCATCTTCATCCTCATAATCATCGTCCTCATCATCGAAACTGTCCGCACATAAAGAACAGGACGAGTTAGAGCAAAGGGAATCTAAAAATAAAATGGATTATTTAAATTTAACAACCATTTACAGTAACGTAGCAATAGTTTTACTTACGCTCACTGTCGCTCCGGTCGGTGCATATTCGATTGATATCGTCTACCTTCCGTAGCGCCTCCTTGGCCAGCTCTGCATCGCCATCCGCTTTCGCTTTGTCGTGCAGCTTGAGAAATAAATCCGCATCGTTGATGTCGATGGCTAAACTGAACGCCTTGTTGTACGATCGGTTACGCAACAGGTAGTGGAAAAACTTTAGCGTGATATCGTTCACCTGGTCTCCAAACTCAAGCTCTGTCTCGTAGCAAAGCGATTTCACTGGCACCAGAAAGCTCCCTAGCGCTTTCTGCAACTGCAGTTCCCGTTCCGTGCCCAGCGGTTGCTTGAAGATGTAGTTTGCTATCCGGTGCAACGAAAGCAAACACATGGCCCCGTACGTGTCCCAGTTCAAACTGAGCAGAATGTTGATCGCCTTTTCCACCTGATTCAGCGATATGTACTTGTGCACCAGCACATCCGCCGTTAGACCGGAAGTGTGCACGTCACCTTTCAAGCCCGCTCCACCGACAACACGCACGCAAGCCAAAGGCCCCTGCTCGAAGGCACAAAACAGAAAGGAATCGGTCGTCGCGTATTTTTCAGTATGGTTGATCAACTCAGGTTTTTTGCTCCAGCACAGGCGACCCAGCTGAACAGACGGCGCATGATGACCGAGGAAGTAGTTGGACAGATCGAATGTGCCAGACGGGATGCCATCGTGCGTTTCGCTCAGCAACTGCATTCGCACACAGGACAGAGCGATGTCGAAACACTGCAGTTGACACTTTTCGTTTGCGATCATCACCACCGATGAGTCACTGTGCCAGGCAACGTACGTGGGAATCTGTCGGCGTACGCGAAATGATGAAGATGCAATGGAGAAGAGAGACACCGTAATTATAGCAGCGCTGTGTTTTGCATCCATAATTTGGCTACACTTACGAAGGCGGCTTTTACGAGATGCGTTATGCCGCGGCCTTCATCGAACAGCACGATTGAACCGTCGATGCAACCAAGCATAAGCTTCTCGTGGTCCGGACTAAGGGCGTTGCAGCAAACCTGCGTCTGCAGAGGTATGGAAGTAACTGCAACACGGCGCATTTTTGTCTTATTGATCTGATAGATGCAGCTGTCGATCGTGACTTCGCCCTACGGAGGAAGTTAGATGCATTAATAAATCATTGCAACAGTTACCCATTTAGTGCGACTGCAACAAGTACCTTTTTGGAAATCTTCTGCTCCACGCAATGCACCTGGTAGTCGTTCATCAACGAAAACTGTACCGAAATCGGATCGTACTCAGTCCAGTAGTAGCACAAAAGTTCCATCCGTGCGCCATTCAGTTTGTACACGTGCAGATTCGCACGATCCTGGTCCTTTACCGTTGGACGCCATGGGTACACCTCGTTCTGGGACGATTTTGTCCACACAATTACGAGATTGAGACTGCTGCTGCATACCAACCGCTTTGGAACTTTGCGTGTCGTCGATCCCGTACCGCTAAGCAGCACGTTATATATCTTCGGATCCATGAGGCTGATTTTTTCGAGATTGTTTTTCTTGGCGGTCGGTTTCTGTAGCTGCACGAACGTGATCTGGTTCTCGTTGTACGCCACGAGGATGTGGTTTTGTGTGATGACAACATCGGTTATATGCTCCGAGATCAGCTTCCCGATCAGATACTTGTCGAAGTAAATACGACTGATGTCGCCGGTGAAAGGATTGATCGACAGATGCACCAGCAGACCGTTGGAGAGCATCATCTGAAGCAGGAAATTGTTTTTCCATTTGCAGTATACCAGGCGCTTTTGGCGTAGTTCGTCCTCCAGCAGACGGAGTGAGTGACGAAGTTTGTTTGGTTTTTTGTTATCTAGGCTCCATTTTAGTCCACGGGATTCGCAGTAGCTTCGCTTTCCTTCGCTGAGGACGTTTCGGTTGGGGTCGCTTTTTTTCTCATAATATCTATAATGCAAAGTCAGTGCGAATGGAATTGTGGGTCATTACAGTGTTTTTTTTTCTTCATCATTTGACAATGATGTCGCATTTATGTTGTGTGTTCCATTGTTTCATTGTCGCATCGCATCCATCAAGTGTTTGAACTGTTAATCGGTTAATCATTTTTAACAATCGCTTGGAATACGTCAATATTTGATATTAATCAAAAGAACATTGTGGACAAACAGCAATGCTTTAGATTAAAGTATCTAAATGGTAGCATTCAGTGTTTTGAGGATGATGAAAGTAAATCCCACCCATTGTAAAACATTAAGTTCATAATCATCTACTAAGTACTAACAACTATCTTGTTAATTTTATTACAAATGTTGTCACTGTCATAGCTGTCAGTATTGATTAAACAAAAAAACATTTACGGACTGAACCGCAAATGTAAAATACTATGAATATAAATGAGTAAACTCGTAAGAGCGTATGCATTGATAACGCTAGTGTAAGCATGTCAGAGCATATCATAGCATTTAAATTGGTTATAGCAACGACGACAAAGTATATCTTCTCCAAAGTACATTTCCCCTGGGGTGTTCTGTATTCAGGCAGGGCATGCAGCTTATGTGCTCCGGCAGCATGATTGCACGTCGTTCGCAATGACCTTTACCGAGCAACAACCACCAAGGGAACCAGCGAAGCCAACCGATCTCGGTGGTATAATAATGAACAAACGGTACATTTTAATTGCAGATCACGATCGCACGCATCCGCATAGCGACGCTCATGCAAAGGAGGGTGCGGGCGCAGTACACGGCATGCATTCACGCTGCACTTGCTTCAGACAACAACATTGACTTTCATAAAATACACGATCCCAATGCGACACCATCAATGTGCAAAAATAGTACATTCTTCGGTAAACTGAGGTGATCGCACGATAGGGAATGGAGATTGATAATGTAATTTAGCATAAATTAATAGCCAACTCGTTCCCAGGAGGAACACCTATCGCGTGTCTCGTGATCGCGATAGTGAGAGGATCTGGTTTTATTGCTCTAGTTGGATGGCTATTATTAGCTAGTTTACGATTTTTACGCGTAAAATTACACACAATGTCCCTTAGATTAAGTTTTACCAAGAAAGCCAAGTGGCGTATTGATGTGATTATCAGCTATATGAAATTTCACATTTTTAATCCATCGGTACTCTAGCACATGTCGGGGCATGTTGGCAGCCCTACGGACTGAGTAGGTGATGAGTAACTCCATTTTTGAAGCTATTTTATTTTCCGTGATTGTGTTATTTTCGCATGCAGTTTTTTACTTATGCTTCTACCTTTTTAAGCTCACGTTACAACACATAAACCCATTTACTTCCCACACTCCCATGGAGGTAGCGCTTCAAAAGTAAGCAAAGTGGGCAATGGAATGAAGCTACCCCTGGGAGGGGAGTAAGAGCCCGCAAAACCGCAACCGAAACGTCACAACATCTCACAAAGACAATAGATTAAAGCCACAGACACCCTCTCCCGCAGCCTTTTTCATGCTCCACATTGCGAGGGACCCCGGAATTAATGCAAAGATGCACGACGCAATTTGGATGGATGCGATGGGAAAATTCACAAAAAACAAAAAACACACAATATTAAACAGACGGCGAGCGGCTCGCGCTTTGGCGTAATCGATTAGGAAATTTTTCCTCTGCGTAGTAAATGATCCTTCACATCGTGGCTTTACATGCACCCGGTGCATTTTTCTTACTTTGCCGTTCCGAGGTCCGTGTCTTGGATGCTGATGTCCTCCCTGGTGGACCAGAAGCGCAATTCTGTCAATAGCGTTAACATATTGTGACACTTGGAACAACCACTCGAAGCGGATTGTATATAAACAATTGCACACAATGCATCTACGGATCAGCTTCATTTACACATTTGTATTTCTGGTATTTCTGCCGCATCGATAGCCGCGGTTGTTGCTTTCATCGATGAAGTGATATGATGCCAAAAGGCTCCGTACTGCGTACTGGATATGCCTTCCCTTTTAATGCTCATTCTTAACATGCACTATAGCCACAGAGACCACCTTCGCTGACGTCGATGCAGCAACCGCAACAAGTGGCCCTTGGCGATCATTATTATTTGATCATGTATGCACTAACACATCCAAACAACGACGCATAACATTTTGGTGGTGCTGGCACCGAGGAACTACACTTTCGCAAGCTATGATGGACAATCAAAGATTCACAACACTACACTCACAAGGGAAACGTGATCCACAAATTATTACACTTATTTCGTATCACTTGATCACCGTTGAAATTTTCAGCTCATTCTAGAGCCCGTGTACGAATACTCTCGATGAACAGGAGTTTGGCGACCTGTTGATTTTGACCGAACGCGACTCAATTAGGGGGCCATCTTTATACGCGTCGTGACTCCTCGGGAGCCGCTGTCAGTTTTGGCGTTTCTCGATCGCGATCGCGAGCCCCCGAGCTTAATTTCATTCCATACAGCCCAGGTGACAAAGAAGTTATATGTTAACGCATCGTAACGCAACTAATGGGCGTATTACACGGGAAACCACGGGGTGTTGATTATCGATGTACAATTTTATCAGAAGGTAACAAAAACATGGTAGTATTTGACAAAAAATTGTCGATTCGTATTTATGATATGAGCGTGCTTTGTTTTGAAACGATTATTAACGAAGAACCGGAGTTTGTTACATTCCAGTTTACATTCCTTAAGCAGTTTATCCGATTAAATGGTTTGTCTAGCTTTCTTTTGTATATTTCTAAAAGCAAACATTCAAAATCCAAAGGTTTTTATCTTTTTATATAGTTTATAGATAATAGAGTTGTAAAAATTTGACCTCAACGTAACATAATCGGCTTACGGCAAAATATTACAATATTCAGCGCTGTGGCAAAACCCGATTCAAACAATAGAAGCATCGGCTTATTTGGACTGACATGACCATATGGTGATCATGACAATTAAAATATGTTTTTAAGTTCTTATATGTAAAAAAAAACAATCTGCAACTTTCATTTTTCGATTCGTGAAAAAATGTTACTGTGCGTTATTTTATCGCCTTCATTGCTCATTGGGTGGACTTTTGATATTGTCGAAATTTTGAATACACTTCCAGGTTGAATACAAGTAATGTTCGGGGTGCTTTTACGAAAGACACAACAATTTGGATACTGATATGGCTCTTTCAAACCATCTCAAATCATATCGATATGGCAATAGCATTTATATATATTTAATGTTAACACTCACGATCAGCTGATTCCACACCGGCTTGTTGTTTGGCGCGTATTGCGTGTTCGATTCTTTGGAACAAAGAATCAACAGTATCGAACAGCGTAAATGAACTCATTAACACGGATGTCGGGAGCAATTGATAATTTAACACTTCATCGCACTTCAAGAAGTTTGAAGGAATAACCCTGAGAATTAATTTGGTTGGTTTAATACTAGAAACGCTTGCACATCAAATGAATGTAAAACTGTAAACAAGTGTGGAAGGAAAAAAAAACATCATACCCAACAAGCAAATCTCAATCGAAGATATTTTGTCTGTTTATTATATAGAGTGAAAAAGTTAAAAACGCGTGTAACAAGAACAGTTACCAATTACGGTAACATGAACTAAGCATGTGTCCAATGTCATGATAGTTTCATTTTAACTATTCTCAGTAGTTTTAACTAAAAGAAATAATTGGCATTGTTCTAATTAGTATTTATACAGAAGATCTGACTTAAGCCACAAGGAACAAAGAATGAAACAAAAACACCGCAACCACAGCTGCCGGCGGACAGTGGGATATGTAAATAATGCCTTATGATCGAGTGAGAGCAGCAGCTTTATGGCCATGCAATGTTTTATGTTTCCAGCAACAAGTTTTTAAATTTTCTAACTAACAGCGCTCTCGGAAGCCTGTTTGGAAAGATAACTTCTTTTAGGCAGATTTAAAGAGCAGATTTGTTGGTAAATTATTTTATAGCAGCAATGTCCCTCGAGTAATGGGGAAAACAGTGTGCAAATTGATTCTGGCAACCCTGCTGTCAGAATTGCTTCACTTCCGCTTTGTGTTCGCTGGAAATAGGTTTGCGTATTCATCATTTAACTCCAAATTGGATTGTGATAAGTAAAAGTAACGTTTTGTTCTAATTTTGGATACTTTCCTACTCATTACTACATGTGCGCTTAATCGTAATCTGTCCGTGCGAAAGTTTGTGGGGTAATTAACCAATTATACATTGAGTATTTTGCATGAATTAATACTCCTTATGGTCGGGATATTATCACTCTGTCCGTATCCATAGCGGCTTTGCTGCGAATTGTTGCTAACTCGTGCGCAGGTTAAAGGTAAATTCATAGCAGAAAATAAACTTCAAATCCTGTGCAATGACAGAAACTTTGTTGCCTTCACTGTTGTCGCCTCATTGTAACATGTGCACCAGGCGATAATTAACTGCAAATCAGTCGAAATTGGAATTAAAATTTGGTTTTGCTGGCTTGAAAAGATAGCATTCTAGAAGCAAATGAAAGAGAGGAAGATAATGGGTGAGCGAAACAGATCGATAGAATAAAGAAAATTAACCGGTAATCTCCCCACATACTTTCGTTCGGTGCGGCGCAGTTGTACACTCGGATACCTTATACGGAGAAAAAAAGGAATTAAATTGTTCAATTGTAACAGGGTCGGAAGCATCGCTAAAAGCGGTCGATCGAGTGCAAAACGTGTGCAGAACGAACTACAGAAGCTGTGAGGTGAAAAAAGTGGTGAGAAAATCCGTCAAAACCAGCCAGCTGTACGCAGAAGGGAGAGAAACAATCTAGCAGGACAAAGAGGCAACTAAGTACGCTTGCTTGAGCAATCGAAAATTGGAAAAAATAGAGCTGTTTCAATAACGTTTCACAGACTACGGCCACCAGCAGCAGTAGCAGCGGAAGTGCAATCGAATTCATCTTGGCCGTCACCGACTGCCCGATTTGAAAAAGTGCAATTTTTTTTTAAACAAATCTACCGGACATCCAATGTCAGAACCTCAGTCATCGCTGCTGTTGAAGAAACAACTGGCAGGTAAGTGTGTCCGGGAAAGGGGGTGGAAAGGCCGGTTTGTAAGGTTACCGATGCCAGACGGAGGAAAATCCTCGCCGACGTCCTTGTCTATAGTGGTGCGTTGGATACTCCCGTTATGAGATGAACTGCTGTGCCGGTAAAGGTCGCAGCAGAAGGCAGTTCGTTTCTCCATTGAGTGGAAAATGCGTAAAGCTTGTGTTACGTTGGAAATCGACAAGCAAATTATTTTGTACCTATTTGCACTGGTACCGGAAGTGTCAATGAATTCCCAGGACGGACTGCGGTGGGGCTTCTTGTCACTTTTTTCCGCAATACCAGGTGTTCACCCATGCGAGGCGAGGGGGTTCGTTCGTCCATTCGTACGTGCTAGCGCCAACAGCAGGAAGCAATAACCGGTATGAGCGAGGCGAGGACGCGTGCGTACGTGTGCTGTGCGTCGTTGAACTTTGCAAGAACTTTTACTTACAAAGGGCCGACGATTCCGACAGCATAAAGCACCTGCTTTCTTTTGCGGTATCCCTACGGCAATTTCCCTGAATATTTGTGTAGATGATGAAGTCTTGCGCAATTGAACTCTTGAGAGATCATTTTCTGTAATTAGTATTTATTTTAACAACGAGTAAATGAAGTGCCATGTATGTAAACTTTTCTTTCTTGTTTTCAATTTTTTAGAGCTTAGTAAAAATCCTGTGGAGGGATTTTCGGCCGGTTTGATTGACGATAACGACATCTTTCGATGGGAAGTGTTAATTATTGGTCCTCCGGATACTCTCTAGTAAGTATAATCTATCAGCGATATAATTAGCGATCACTAGTAGGGTGGTAGTAGAAAAAAATATTTGAACCTTTATCTTAAAAGTTTTAAAGTTATCTTATTTTATCGGGTTATCATGGAACATTTCCAACAGATATAATTTATTCCTGGCCATCCTCATATTTTGTATGTGTGGTCTTCATTTCCTCTGAAATGAAGACTTTTGTTAAATTTCTGTTGTTAAACAGTGCCAAATACTTGTAAATATGAAGAACTTGTATTTTAAAAATAATTTTGTATGTCATGAGCAGTTTTTGAACAATACAAAACATGATGCAGTTTTTAATGATTAAGCGTAAGACAGATTTTATGATAAAGAAATCTCGTATACTTCAATCGCCTGCGAGTTAAGGCATCCAGACAGAGTCGTTGTTTTTATATACAAATTGTTTCCGTTTTGTTACATAGCAATTTGAGAAAATAACTTAATTAAATGATTTAAACCTATTTTTTCTATTTATACCAAACATATATGATAAAGAAATTCAAAGCAAAAGACTTAGGTACCTGTTAGACTATGCTAATGTTTTTTTGGTTTTACTGAATTTCATCCATGGTTTGTGTTTTGTGTACAGGTCTTAGATTCGGTTCCATTTGGGAAACAATATTTTCGTGATTGATATGATTTTTGTCATTGGCACGACAGAAACATTAAAGCCCATATTGTAAAATCCATTCTTTCGCCACTATCAATGAATCTGTTAGGTTTTGTTTTGTGAGTATATTTTGATAATTTTTTCCCATTGTTCTTCAAGCATTCCTCTCATGAGAAAGCATTTGTCATGGAAATAACTAATGCAAATGTGCTTAAAATGAGAGAAAATATCGTTATCGCGTTCTTATAAGTGATCTGGAAATGAAAACACGTTTCCTAATCTTAAAAGTATGCGATCACATCCATCCAGTAGGCGCAAAAATGAGAGAAGCTGTTGTCGAAATGATAGTCTGAATTTCTTGTATATTTAAGTCTGTTGCAAAGCAGTTAGTTGTGTTGTTCAAAGATGTGTTTATTTGAAGTAATTTGAAGGAACAAAAGTGGTTCGTCCTGTACTCTTTTTAGCGGTCCAGCGGTTAGCGCATATATGCGACTGGCCCGGTGATGTAGTGGTAGCGGCGCCGCGTCTTCACACGGCAGGACCGGTACCATGATCCCATTCGGATCGTCTCCCG
>JXXA01000340.1:0-24328 GCA_000956255.1 Anopheles punctulatus | reverse complement strand
CACGGTCGCATATATGCAGCGCGATTTGCTGCAGTTCGGCGACCGACTCCCGGCCAACTTCACTAATTCTCTAATTTACGATCGTACACAACGGCCTCTTTCCACTCCGACGCTGGCCGACTCGTGCATAATGCATTAAAGCGAAGAACGAACCCTTTCTTTCGCTGCCTAGCGAAGTGCACGGGGGCCGATTTCGAAACCTGCTGTGCTGACTGCTACAGTGCACCCGCCGGCCTGCACGGGGAAATGGAAAACGCCGAAAATAGATGGCAGACCCCAACGGTCAACCCCGATTCTCCTCCCATGCCGGACGCACGGAGAGATGGAGCGTGTGTATACTTTCTACGAGTGCACGTCAGTGGTGGAAAATTGTTTGCTACTGGTGCTGTTGCTTTCCACAACGTATAACGCGCTAGGTCGCCTCCGGCGATCATCTGATCGTACATTCACATGCATTAACCTACCCCCTTTTGTGACCTGCTATCAAGACGGGGTTAACCATGCAGCCGGACAAGAAATGCATCCCGCGTTCCGCTTAACGAGTGGCGCGAGTGAGTGATTGTTGTATCGGAACCGCCACCATGTCTTATCAAAACACGCCCGCAAATAACCCGTTGCTGAGGTTAAACCGCTTTCCAAGCCGAGGTTCAAACGGAAAGCGCGCCACTAGCAAAAGTTAAGCCAGAAACGCAGCGTAGAAGCTGGCTGGAATAACAAAAAAAACCAGGAGAGGAGCGAAAGTCGTACGGACAAATTTGTGAACAAACGATGTCCGGGAGTCGAAAACACACTCGGAAACGTCGAATAAAATATCGAATTTCAGATTTTAGACAAGGAGCTGCAGATGGATGCTTAAGGGCTTATGTGGAAGCATCGCCCCCTGCAGACGGTCTGTCTGTAAGCCATTTCAGAGAGGGGATTTGTGGACCTAGCTTACTCCGAACGACTCCGAATGCTGTCTCTAATGTCTTGAAAAGCCGCCCGGTTGCACTAAACGCTACAGGAATTCCAAATATCTCAATATCGAAAAATTCCACCACGCTGGCAAATAAAGAACCGCCCGCCAGTTTGGACCCCGCTTGGCAACCTCACCCCCTCAAGAATCCGGTGTCGTGATTTACGGTTGCGGAGTGTTGGATTGGAACTCAAAAAATGTCCATATCCCACCAGACACCGAATTCGTGCGTGCCCAATCGAACGGATCACAGTAGTGCCGATCTAATATACAATAAAATGCACCCAAAAGTGAGGTTAGAAACGAGGCGAGAACATCCACCATTACCGAGGAAACGTTACAGATGTCAACAGGAGTCGTTTAGGTAGATACGTTCTCGTTTCTGACACCTTTCACTCATCTCGTTCGGTAGCATGATGGACCGACCATCGCGCGTTGCGTTGGAGAAAAGGTAACAACAGTTGTCACGTTCTAGAGAGCCGGTCGTTCTGACTTCTTTCTCGGCTCCGGACGCGATAGATAATTGATGACAGCTGGTAAAGCGCTTACTTCACTTGCATTCACTTCGCTTGGCAGGGCGTTTATTCTACTGGATGGTACTGCTGGCTTAACGGAGTCCTCCGTACACCATAGTACACTGCACATTATTGGTAATTATTAATATGCCTTCTCTTCTTGGGTCCCCGCTCATTTGCACCCGCAGCCATGGCCATCTTCGTTAAACCATCTCGTTATCCACGCCGCGCGCTATCATCGGGTGTACTTGGCGTGGCGGTAGATGGTACAACGAAAACAGCAAAACTCTTATACCGTACACCTTACACCTTTAAAAGCCACCTCCTCGCAGTGGATTTTTCGAGTGAATTATTAACCGATCATCGCGAGTGGTGCCGTTGGTTTCTTCACCCGTGCTGTACGTACTGTATTTTTTTTACTCTCACTTCTGCGCTACGCCACCCATCAGACCAAAGCGAGGTGTTAAACGCTTCATCGTAGCAAGCATGTGCCTTTTTGGCAGTGTGTCTTCGAACTCTTCTTTTTTGCGAAACCATACTCATTATTATTACGACTGGTGTGCGTATATATTGTACAAACAAACATTTATTTTCCTATCCAATTCCATCTCTTCTCCGCAGTAAGTGGATGCACTGCACCGCTGGGGTCAAACATATGTATGCCACACAAAAACCTCTGCCATTTTGAACGCTACGATCAGTGTGTTAATTTCATCGACAGGCGGCGGCGGCGGTACACGTAACTCGCGCGGGTCAATCTTTTCGTAATACTTTCATTACGATCGTAGCACAACAAAAACAAAAACAACAACAAAAAGGTGAAAAGAACTTAATGGCCCATCTGCCCTAACGAAAATATGCAACAAGATGCTGCCGGTCGAGATGATTTGCACACGAAAAAGTGTTTTAATGAATGTCGAGTGGTACCCTGGTACTACTCGCAGCATGATTATCTACGCCTGACCCGATGGGATAGGGAGAAGGCAACGAAAAGTGGCGTTTGGAAATAGCTCGAAACGATCTTATGTCTGCCCAGTTCAAATTTGAGAAAGTTACTTAATATAATACAAAAACAAAGTAGGTGCCTTGTGGTATAGAGCAGATAAATCATGCATGGGTATTTCGCATCACATATATCTCTCGTCTCTGCAAACCAAATTACCAAACGGATGCTTTAGAAGCTTCTCTTTTTTGCGCAATTACGACCAAAAATTGAACTTTTAAGACGACAGGTATAGAAATTGCCATATTGGTTCTCATTCCATCTTCTCACGCAGCCTTCTCTCGATCCTTTTGTAGTGTCAGTATGAACATCAACACAAAGCCTGACCCCTTGGTGTGCCAGGTGTGACCGGGACCAGGTAGAAAGATGCAGAAAAATAAGCTTCTTTAAAATTTTAAAGAAAAACAAACGGTGGAGGACAACAATTATGGCTACCCCAAGCAATAAGCTGATGAAATTAAAAAAAGAATTATTTTACGAGCCGCATTTGTTAAAGATTTGATAGAAAAGGGCGGTTCGTACGGAGTTATATAACGGTGCGTTTTTTTATGAGTATTGTGTGTGAACCCTAATATGTAATGAAATCATAGAAGCACAATGCAAGCAACTAATCGCTAATCAACCATGAAACTTTCAGTCACACATGTTTTTGTCCAACAACCCATCGGCTATCCCACACGCAGCAAATTGTCTCAGCATTCAAAGAGACGAAGACAAGACCACTTCAGATTACGGAATGGAAAATAGCTTTCCCAGTGTGCGTTGGTGTACCAACAATTTGCGGCCGCCCCGTACCCTGGCAACGCAATACAACGAGAACCGTGAAGAAACCCGAAAATCAGCCGTAGAAAAGCGAGCATGGTAGTTCAACGCATGACACAACAACCGGTGACACTTGCTGGTGGCAGAGGCCGGTGGTGTAACGAGACACACAAAGAGCCGGTCTTGAAACCTTACCTAACCCTACTTTCGGGACGATCCAGGCTTAGAAGGTATACCAAACGGCCAGATCGAAGTACGGGCAAGCTTTCTGCGAGCTAGGCGTTACACACGTTACGCTTCGTTCCGATGAGCGTTACGGTGAGCAGCAGCTTTGCTTGACGTAGTACAACCAAGTCGAAGCAGAAACGACGGGAAGAAAACTGACAACTAAAGTGATCGAGAACGAGATGGGAAGAGCAGCCAAGAGCGGAAGAAAAGAGAAAAAGAGCACGCGCGAAACCGCGAAAGAATAACAGAGAGAGAGAGCGCGTACAATAATAAGAGAAGGAAACCCGAAACTTGTCAAACCGGTTTTAAAGTCTGTTTTCTTCTCGGTGCGTTTTTCTTCCGCTTCTTTTGCTCTTTTCCTTTCCGCACCCGCTCCTGTCGCGTCCTACACACAATACACACATATATTATATGGGCATAGCTTCGCGCTCTTTCTCGCTACAACTATGTTTACGTACGCCAGAGCACCGCTATGCGCTGGGGTCAGCGAAAACATACAAATCCTCATCTCAGCCTCACTCACACAAACACTCTGCAGAGTATGACTTCACACACACACACACAAAAGCGCGTCACCGATATTGAATCGAAGCTTACCAGCATAAGATGCAAACACCGGAGGAACGCGTTTCTTTTCCTTTCCAACTTGTATTCCAACGTTCTTTCTTTGCGCTGCTTCGGTTTTCTTCGAGGCGGTTGCCGTTGTCCTGTTTTTGATTTTTTTTATGTTATAGATTTCTCCTTTACACCGCTTTCCACTTCTTTTTCATCCTTCCTCTTACAGACACTCCTACACACACCTTTCTTTTTGTTTCATTTCGTTTCGTGCACACACGGACAAACTCCGCCGAAAGTCCGGAGCATGTTGGAAGCTGTACGTACACGGCTTAGAAGTCTCGAATGTGTCTCATAAACTGAACGGTGACACTCAATGCAAACCGTCTTTTCTCTCGCTTCGTTCCATGACTTTCAGAACGGAAGGTGATGGTGCATCCTCGTCCTAATGCTACGGACGGGTCTCTACGGTGACCGAAAATGGATCGTTATCTTTAATTTACATCCGTAAATCATATACACGGCCACATCGCCAGACGAAACACTTCAAAATGGGACAAAACCCACAAAAACAACGTACGTCAAGCCATCGCGTCTTATGTCTTCTTCACTTCACTCTGCTCGGAGAAATCTATCTTCCCGGCAAACAAACCAAGAACCATAAGGAGCGCAAGGGTCAAACCCTTCCATATCTTCCATTACCCTTGTTGGCTCCACGGGTTCCGGCGTTGCCGTCTAGAGGGCCGCTAGATGATGTTGTCGTCTCTAGTGGCTAGACCTGGACATAAGAGCCTTCTCCAGGAAAAACCCAGCTGCTACCTAACCTTTGCCGATAGGTATTACTAGAGATCGAACGACAATAGAATACGCTAGCAAGCGTCATTAATTAATGTCAGGTGTTCTCTCGCTGGCGACATAGTTCAAAACTGTCCCAATTCTTGCGATCACTTCAGCCCAAACCGGAAAGCATCATCCACGCCTGAGATGGTTGGTCGTAGTTGGTGGTTTTGTTTCATTTATGTTCTTGGCTGGTGGTATAGCCTGCTTCAGCAAGATTTAAAAAAAAACCTAGCCCTTGGAAGCTAAACAAAAAAGAGTTACCAAAAATGAGGTACAATTTCCTGGACCACTCGTGGAGTAACAAGTGTGGAGCAAACCAAAAAATTTCGATCATATAGTGAGATCCAACGCCCAAAGGGCGCGTCCCGGACTTTCGGAGGCATAAAATATCGATCATCGCACGCATAGGGATCAGACGTCGGAGGAAAGCGGTAATAATGACCATTTTCCTGCCGCTTATGCGCTCATCCTGTGCTGGTGCGAGCCACAAGATCCAAGTTGGCGTACTCTCGCGAGGATCCAAGATCCAAGACGCGTTTTTCTTTTAACAGCGAAAGGAAGTGGGCGATCGTTTGGATCGTGTGGTTTGTAGATTTGGATTAAGATTTTAATTTAACGCTCGAGCAAGAGAGCGATTTAGAGCGTCCATTTCGATCGGGTAATGCGAGAGAAAGAAGCCCATGAAGCTACTGCGGGAAAATTAACTCCTTGATGCACATTATTAGTCTCACCGAGAAGGTACGGTACACGCATAGGCGAAGAAACATTTAACCACATTTTGCGCGTGTTTTACGCGCGTTTAGAAAGCGCAAACGATTGATGATCTTGCTATTGAACGGATAAAACACAGAAATAATATGAAAATGCCAACTACAATCGCACCATTGTTCGATCCAGCTTCTTAGATGAGACGGCGACAAAACGCTAGATTTGCCAATTTTCCGGTACTGCTTGCTTGCTCCTGGGACAAGGCGCACCGTTTGCAGCAAAAGATCTACACAATGCAGTACAGTAGGCACCTTTTTATAGGCCGAGCGCCACCAAGTAACATTCAGCAGGAGTAGAAAAAGACAAAGGCCTAATGATGGCTGAGAGTAGATTGAAAGCCTCTCCTCGCCACGACTGGACACAACTGGAGCGTAAAGTCTCCCGAAGAAAGATCAATCGATGGCATCGCTTTCCAGACTTAACACAAAAAAAACCCGCGTGCATACGCGCGTTTTTCCCGCGACTCCTTGCCTTCAACTCCATCATTCGAGGAACCAATTTTCATAGCCCTACGAGGCAAAGTGAATGGCAAATTCAGTTCTTGCCGTGCGTTCATGTAGTTCGTGTTGGCTACCTAAATCGACTAGAGACTTTTTTTCGCTCGCTCGCTCGCTTGCTCTCTCTCTTTCTCTCTCTCTCTCTCTCTCTCTTCTTCGCTCTATACACCAGAGCACTTCTACTAGGAGTGTTCCATAAAAAATAATCTGGATCAATAAATTTAAAATCAAAATTGCCCTCCATTTGCTGCACCGCCTCCACCGCGCGCGGCTGCATTATGGGGGAGTTATGTGTTTTTGTGTTTGTGTGCTGGTAGTGCCGATACAATGCGCTGAAAACTGGCTCTGGGTGGCATACGCGCACTGTATTCATGTTCGAACCAAACCCGTAACAGATCAATGGCTAGTAAGAGCGTATGAGAGCTTTACAAGCGCGTCCTAAGGGTGACAAACCAGCGTTAACGAACGCCGCAAGAAGTCAGGGACTTCACTCCAGGGACACAGATTCGGACCTTTTCATCCGACTGACTCACTGTCCAGCCGCGCCTGACGACACGCTCCTCAAGAAGTAGATCAAACTTCGCTCGCGAAGGGGGAACGGTCGGAACACTGATCTCGAGCTGTCGCTTATATTTCACGCCTTTCGATCCAACAATCACGACCGATCGCATTGAGCTCGCTGTGCTGGTGTGCGAGTGTGTTGCTATGGACGCAACGTAACTGCGCCAGAAGTTCACGCAGACCTTACGGGAGAATAATAAACTGCGCGACGTTACTGAAGTTAATTTTCCCACCTCCTTTCGGTGCTGGTGCGGCACCGCGGAAAAAGGGATTGTAGTGCAAGGTTAACGCATATGGGGAACGACACCTTCCAGCACCGTACCAAAATAAAAAAAAACCCACAACTTCACTAGCCACAGGAAGTGAGTGGTGGCACCACCGCTCGCGAGGCTATTTATCACACGGGCAAATAAAATTAGAGCAAAATGAATACCCAATTTACGTACCGGCGGTACGCTTAGCCCACCAGGCAGTTTGGTTCTGTTTTGTTTTCCTCGCGTACACCCTCTTTCCCTTCTCCTTCCGGTGTCGCATGATTAATCGTTACAATTCGATAGAATTAAGTGGTGGCAAGCGGGATTTCCTGCCGGAGGCGTGATTCTAGCCCGGTTTAGGCCGGTCTATAAAGCCCATGGTGCTCAATAAATTGCTTAAGGAAATGAGCGTACATTACGTAGTTCGAAAATCACCCGAATGAGGTATCGGACCGGAATCGGGCTCGCTTAACAAACACTAACCGTTAAATGATTGTTGAATATTGAGAGCTTAGCGCATGAAGACAAATTTGCAAATAGTTGGAGCTTGTTGATCAGAGATGCTGATCGGATACAATCAGAACATAGCACATAGCATCAGAAATGCCTTTGGATAAATCCAACAATAAATGCTTAGTAATTATTCTTCTTCAAGTCTCCTGCAGTGTGTTACCAGCTGAATTTCTAGCTACATTTTACACGCATAGTCGCTTACTCACGCTTTGTATCATGAAGTTGATCCGGACGGGGGTTTTATATCGGTAAACCTGGTCGCATGATTATCATTTTAACCAAGGAAGATAAAAAATTACCTAAAAGTAAAGAAAATGAAAACTATTAGTATGTGAAATAATGTTGATTCAATTTAACGTAGCTAACAAGCTACAAATACTGATAAAAAGTATAACATTTTTATACTATGCTAACAATGTTTCGGCCATACCATCGCACCATCAGAAAGAAATACGATCAATGCAACTTTCCATGACTCAACAAAAACCTGTGGCAACACCGCAGAATGCTTCGATCATCACAATTAACTTCTCGTTAAAGGAAGCGAAAATTGCAGTGATAATCATATACGTGTGTGCGATGAAAAAGCCCGCAATGGGCCAACGCAATGCAAATTGTGCCATTGATTGGAGGTTACGTGGCACAGAACGAAACAACAACAATGTGTACATCACGATTAAGCGCAATTTTGTCGCATCGGTGCAGGTGAATGTTTGCTTTTAATCAATTTTACCTTGAAATTGTTTTCAAACACATGCAAGTTTTTCGTTTTAATCAAAAGATTAGCACGATCGAGTGCAAAACAAATACTGTAATACGTTTGTATTAATCTTTCTTTTTTCTGTTATGCTCATACAGGTTTTAAGCGGTCATTCCTGTTAGTTTATCGACCACCCCGCTCATGGCGTCATGATGTTCGAGGTTGAACTTCGGCTTGAGGCTTACATCAGGCGAACCAAACCAAGACGAATTACTTCTTCGCTGATTAATTTCAGCTACTATTCAGACGCCTACGGGACCGAACACACAATGAGCCGTTTTTATTTTTGCTCTCCTTTTACGCGATGACAACCGACATTTAAGCAAACACCGCATACAAAAAAAAAACAACAGCCCACCCCGAGGGCATTACTTGATCTCGCCGTGCAACGACGAGCGCCGCATCAAGGATCTCCTCATGCGCATTGAAGGTGTGTATTTTCGCTTGGTACAGGGCGTATATTTTGCTGATCGCTACAAAAACCGGAACGGAAAAAAAATCCCTGCCTGTGGTTGTCCCTTGGCTTTATCACTACCTTACAACGATCTTTCCCCATGGTGGGAGAACAAAAGGGAAGCCGAATCAAAGCCGGGGCGACCGGCCAATACGAGGACGGTGCAAATTTTACGCAAAGTGAACGGCGGAAAAGCGAATCAGGCCCAGGGTCTCCCAAACACTTGACTCCCTCCTTTCCCGCCAGCGGTGATGGAGTGTGGTCGAGCCACGAAAGCTGCCTACACAGAACCGGTTCGTAAAGTGGCTTCTCGCTGGCATGAACCGGTCCCGCGCGGAGGGCTGCTTGCCGCTCGCTTGTGGTCGCGACACGCGGCTGGGTTTATGCTTCCTCCAAAGCAAGAAGTTCTTAAGCGCACCTCGCCGATCGCGGCTGGTACCACACGGGCTGGCCACGCGGAAGGAAGCAAAACAAAAAACAAATAAAATCGATCACGAAACAAGATAACCCGCCACAGCGACGCTGTATTTCACGACTGTGGCTCCTTCGGACTTAGAGCACTTGGGTGCTCTTATAAACTCGGCAAACAGCTGCAAAAGGATTCGCGAAGATACGAGGCTCGATCGTGAATCGTGTGGTGGTTTCTTTCCACTATCAGAATCTTGATGCTCGTTTTGCACCACATGACGCCACTACGACCAGTACGGTTCCCAGCTTTACTGCCTGCTTTTAAGCCACAAAGGAAGTAGACCGGGATGCATTAGCATCGAAACGAACTGACGATCCCCGAAGAGAGCAATCTCCCCTATGAGATTTTAAGAGTAAAACCACACATTGTGGTTCGCTCGGGGATATTAATCAACGCACCAATAATCGTAAAAAAACACATTCCCCAAACCAACAAATGAGCTTTCATTTTTATAGAACTCCATCAGAAACGCGTTCGCTAAGTGCAGGTAGTTTGGCACAGCTAAATGGTGGACCCCATTTCATTACCATCAAAACGTCCTGCGCGCTGGGAGGGGGAGGGCCTTCCTATCAGTACGCACCGAGGTTGACAAACCCATTTTCCGCTTCTATTATGAGTCATTTTTATTTTAAAAAGAAGCCTTGTGCAAATTTAACCACTTCAAAAAAACGGGTATTGATAGAAGACATTCGGAGTAGGTCGAAGGGAGTGATAAGCAATGCTTGGCCGCAATCAGTTTGCAGCGCAACAAGAGACTATTGACTGTTGGTACGCATGATTTGATATGTCGAGCGTTTTTTTTTTCTATTTTGCCTCCCAGCCACAGTTTAATCTGGGACAGAGTTTTATTGCTTGTTTGTATGGAGTGTTTACTTTTCTACTCGACTACTAAACACTCGAATATTCGTTTCGGCTCTAGATTAAGGAAGTTCGAACGCACCAAAGGGCGATGTGATTGGATGCTAGGTTTCGTACGCCTTGATTGCTGTATTACGCAGGAGAAAAAAGATTCTGTACTGAGATCGAACTGCACCAATGCAGAAGAACGCGCAACTGTTTTTCCGAACCAAACACGTACGAGAGAACAGTCTCGCATAATCATGATCCGAAATTATCGCTTTTTTTTGGGAACTAATTCATGCGCCACTAATTCACTCAGCCTGGGTGTGCATTTCTTTTAGCATATATTATAAGATAAAACTTCAGTTTCTAAACGATTCCCAGCAAAAAAAAATAATCAAGGAGCTGTGACCGGTTTTTTATCTACGCAAAACAAACGGAGATGATTGGTTTCACCTCTGGTAGGTGAGCGGACGGATCGAAGATCGTTCTTCCCGTTCCCAAACTTCACCCGTGAGCTAAGAAACTGATGCAGCAACAGCAGCAGCAGGAACGAACAGCAAAAAAAAACCTTGAAAGCTTAAGAAGCGAATAAATTACCGAAAACGAAAAGAGCCGCCACCAATCGAAAGATTTTGCACACGAAGGCGTGTGCGAAAGCTTTTTTGTTTACTATCGGGCGCGTAAACAACGCAACCACTACTCCGCAAAGCGGTGACGTAAGTTCGATGCACCACCAGCAGCGAAGCGACAAGACAAACCAGATTTACCATCGCCTCCTTTACGAGAAAAAATGAAACAAAACAAGAAACAACTTCATCCTCCCGCGTATGCTAACCTGTTGCGCCCCCGGCGGGGAAGTTGACTGCCCAGGCGTACGTGCATACATCTTACATGGTCAAACCCCGCGCCATCTCCGCGGGCAATTGCACCGAAAAAACCAGTGCAGCCGCGGAAGGCGGAGACGGGACGTTGCGTGAAACGAGTTGTACAGTCCCGTTTCGTTTTGTGTTATTTTATTGCCATCCATACTTATCCGTTATCATACCCATTTATGGAGGTTTTTAGCGGCAACGGGTTCCTGTTTTATTTATTATTTGTTCTTCTTTCACCATCTCCGCAGCGTAAAGTAAATCTGGCTTTATCATTCTTATCTTATCGTTTGACGATACATCTATGTTTCTATACCTGATGTTTTCTATGCAATTGTTCTCTGTTTATCTGTTTCCAACCAGCTTCATCGAGAAGATTGTCTATAACATCTCATTTTTTCCTAACGTCCTTCGACTTTTTGTAACTCCTGATTTAAGTACTTTATGTTATGTTTTTCTAAAATTTCATAGAAAATTTTTAAAAAAACTTTAAACAAAACGATCGTGCTTTTCGTTTTCCTTTTCACACCCCCACACGTGGCATTTGCATTTTCCGGGCATGCGATGTGAAACGGGTACACACAGCCTCCGAGACTGTACGAGAAAAACCCACCGATTCGACACGTTCGACACCGGAGCAACGAGTGTTCGCACGGGTGTGTAAACATCCCCCTCGGCTTGGCCGAGAAGCATTTGCTACAAAACGTAAACATTAGCATGAGTGTTCGTGCACTGGGCACACTGCAAATGCATCCAATTCCCATTTCGGATTGCACACACGTCGCTCGCGGCGAGCGCTGCGGAGCGTCGTTGGTTTTGGAGAAACATTTTACATAATAACACCCGCGCGCTCGTCTTGAAGACGCATGCCCGCTGTTCGTTCTCGCCCGTCACCGTACAATGAAGTGAAGGAAAAATAAAAACAATCATTACACAATGCTCCATCAACAAGCAAGAGGCTGGCGCACAGATTCTGGGTTCTGTATTTCCATTAGCACGATCGCGCTAAAACGACGATCGCGAGGAAACGCGTGGTTTACTGGACAACACCACAAACACCATCATTCGACAGACGTGTTGATCGAGCACAAACAATGGCTAACGATTGTGTTTCCGAGGCAGTTGCTCGAGCCGACGGGAATGTGAAAGTTTTCAGGTCGTGTAAAAATCATGTTTTTCACCCAAAATTAAAATAACCTTAATGTTTTTCTTTTTTTTCTTTTTTTTTGGTATGCCTACCCCAGCCGGAAGTGGCGGAAAAAATGAGCAGTCGTGCGTTGTTGCACGAACCTCACAGAAACTCATTCCAGCTCACGTGCGCGGCACGTCGCGTCCGCATACGTGGTTTGCTGTATCGACTGACCTTCTGGAACCACGTTTCCAGCATCACACAACGCACACAACCCCCGTGAGAGAAGATTACGATTTATGCCATCAGTAAACCAACATCGAACTTATCTCACGCTTCCGGTACCCCGCTTGGAACAGTGAATCCCGTCCCATCCCGATGGTAGACGGGAAGGATCAGTGTGGAAAGTGTGCTTCCCTCGAGTTGCACCAACCGAAACTGTACCTTTTCCCTCATCCAACGAGGGAAAACAGCACAGAACGAAAGAGTAGGGAGCCAGCCAGCCCCTAACCCCTAGCACCACGATCCGGAACGTGAGGGGTTCTCGGTCAAAATGCCACGCACGCACTGTTTTATTGTATTCCAGTTGTAGTGCTTACATGAAAAAAAACTGAAAAATGATGTTGAATTGTGTGCTTTGCTGTGTGAGGGAACATACAAAAAAAAGGTCTGAACAAAACACACGTGAAAGAGCTTTGCCAAGGCTCATGACACAGTTTATTTACACCTGGCTCTGTTCTTTTCCCTGGATCCACGATCCCTTGAGGTTTCAGATGCAACAGGTAGACGGTAGCGTCGAGTAAGTTGCCTGTACCGAGCAGACTAGTTTTTCCAAATATTCTTCGCCCGGTTCAGGAAGCATAAGGAAATTTTTTTAAGACGAAACACCGATCACACTACGAGTCATCTGGTTTGCAAGGAAGACGATCCAATTGAAGCGGGAGCAACCTAATCGTACCTAATCGTGATTGTTGATCGGATCAGCAATGGGAAAACTTACTGAATAACTGCAGTCGGGTGCCAACCGATGGGTAAACTCTAAACGTGCATTGAAAGATTCAGCAAGAATTTTGAGACATTTCAGGAAATCTAAAGTAATTATTAAGCTTTTTTGTGATCAAGTAATCGCAAAAGTAATATTTAGTTGTTTTCATCTAACATACTATGTTGATATATTTGTTCAATCTTCCCCGACCCTTAAGACGGGAACGTTCGCTTCCGAAACGGAAAGGATCAGATTTTAATTGAGGTCCCAACACACACGTTCTACACCAGGGCGTGACCGAACGTACACACAGAAGCACACGCAGCCGGACACATTTCTCGGGATAGTCAGCGGGTCGTGATTTTGTATCGCGCGCACTCCGCGCCATGTCATGTTGTTTTGTCAGTTTGTCCATGTCAGTTGTTTGTGTAAACGACGGTAAATGGTTCATTTTTCATTTCGATCTACTGGTGTTTCCCTTACTTTCAACTTACTGGGCTCTAGAACTGGGCGAAGCGAGTTGAGCGATTTAGACGCGCCTGCAAGAACACGACGGCGGAACGGAGCCGCCGGATTGAAAACTGGATGTCCTTCGACCGGGAATCGAACCCAACGGGGGGAAAGGGGATGTGGGATCGATTTCAAGGCACACACAAAACGACAGGCATACAGACCACACCGTTCCAGGGTATTTGCTTCCAACAGGTACACCTTTGTACGGCAGGCCACCAATCAGAACAGGTTAAGCCTCCAGCCTCGGGTCGGTTGGTGCCGTCGGGTGACATTTCAGCGTTTGCGAATTCGAAACAATGTTATGTTATCAACCTTGCTTCAAAGCCACCATTGCTTGGACGAGAAAATTTATTTTATCAACACAGGCAACGGGGCTCGGGCGGGCTTAATATAAATTTCAAATCACCAGCATCCCACCACCGACCCACTACGCCAACATCCCCATGGCGGAAGAAAAGGCGCGGGAAAATTGAGCAACAAATGTGACATTTGTGCGCGTGTGTTTATGCCCGACTCGTTTGTGACTCGTCTTGCAGTAGCCTCCATTATGCTTCCATCTTTCGTCGCACACGGCGCAACCCTTCCAGCCGTTCCCGCACACCGGTGCCATTGTCTTTCATCGACTGAGCTGCCCAGGGCTTGTTTTTCCCTTCCCATCGGGAAAATAAATTATCATGAAAATCCATCGCGCCTTTACATGGGGTCCGGGCCCGCTCACGATGCCGTCTAACTCATCACAATAAATTGTCAATAATAGACGCACGGAGCGGCGCCTTGTACGGGTAGAGAAACGTCTATTGACGTGGTGCCCGGTCCGTTACGATCGAACCAACTTCCTAGGTTCCGGTCACACTGGACAGCAGCAAACTGTGAGATGTCTTGCACGGGGATTTTAAGCTCCAGGTTTTACAACGAACCACCACGGCGATGGATGTACCGCAGAAGCACTGCAGCTGTTGAACGGCGGTTAAATGTTTAGATTTAAATGGGACAGCATGCCGGTTGACGAGCCGAGAGTAAGACATATTCCGTTCGTATCCTAACCCCGATCAGTCAGTGCCCGCCAGTGCTCCAGAATCACGTCCAGGTTGGAGCTCGCTTGGACCTGGGCTCGTACGAACGAACTTGATGCCTTCTCTTCCCTTCCTTCCACAATAATTTATATCGTTTTTTATTCCTACAATCATCGTGTTCTCTCTGATTTAATGCAGTAGATAATTGCTAACGAAGGAGACGAAAGGTAGCGAGCTGGAACGTGCGGCGAACCTCGCAGGGCTGAACCACGCACGTACGGGGATGGAACGAACGGAAATTAAGCGAGCGAGTCTCTAGTCTCACATCCACCCGACTCCCGTGTTCATGCCTGCGCTTGCCTTGGGTTTTCTACTTTCCTTTCCGCTACCCTCCACTGTTGACATAGCCCAATTGATGGCTCTCCCGGTAGCGTAGCGTTTAGGCTCCTCACGTTTAAAAGCCTGTCCAAACCGCGCCCACGAAAACCGCTGCGATGTTCTTATCCACGCCTGACATCTTCGATTCGCCGCTTATGCTAAGCTCGCCAACGGAGCCTTGGAGCAAGTTGAGCGCTTTCAGGTCGAACCGGGCAAATGAAACTATCAAGCACTATTAAGGACCCGCAAAGACGTCACATGAGACCCACGGAAGTGTGTTTTGTGTTGAATAAACGAACACGCCTCCAAACTGCTTCGACAGCCGACACCACGGAGGACGGTGGGTACGAGTAAGCAGATCGTACCAGAAATCTGTAGCAATTCATCTTGATTAGCTTCTAGTAGGCTGCTCAGCCCGAAGCTTTTGTTTGGATGCTCCGGCTCACTAGAGCCAAGATGGCGGACTGGAAGAGCCCGCGCTTCTACCTTGGATCTTCTCTCTATGCCATCTGCTTGGCCGGGAGCGCACAGCACGATCGATGGGTCGTCTTCCATCGCGAGTGGCCAGCGTAGCTCCTCACTCCGGTTGATCGTAATAGCAACATGGCGGCGGTGGGCTCCAACCGGTTTAGCAGCATGTCACACGCTAAATGTCTTGCGCGAAACTTGGACCCGGGGGTTTCGAATCACGGGCGCAAGAACTTGAGAAGGCTCTCCAGAGCAAACGACGTCATATGGAAGCTCCTCTGACTTCCTCCGCACATCTCAGCTCCGCAGCCGACGCTTCTTTGCAAAACCGCGTTCAACGACACTTTCCAGCGCTGCTGTTGTTGCACGCGAAATGTTATCCGTTCTTTCTTCTTCTGGTGTAAGCCTATTCGTTGAGCGCGATCAAAACCTCCGTGCGCACGTACCACGCACACCAATGGTGCAAGTTCGATTCCTGCTTTCCAAGCGTCCAACGCACGTACTGGGCATATGAAGAGCCACCAACCAGTGTTCGGTTCTCGCGGCTGCTTATGCGCACCGTTTACGTTCACGCGCAAAACCTTTTTCCGCAAGGCGTTACTCTAACGGAGGTTTTGCTATGCTATTACACATATCGTTCGCCAGAGCCTGGTGGCCATTTGGAAGAGGTTGGCAAGAAGAAAACAACATGGCCGCTGAGTCTTGATGCGGAGAGGACCTTGGAGCGGGGAAAAAACATCCTTTCAGTGCAGGAGAAGTGCAGTGCTGCAGTGCTGTAGGGTTTGTGTATCGCTAATCTCCTCCCCGGAACCGATATAAATGTCGTCTCCATTCGTGGTGCCGCACCTACGCAAGTTCGCGTATGTGTGGCCACCCCGTGAGCGTCCCAAGCAGGCGCCATGGCACAAGTCACGTATCGCAGACGTACGTGTGGACCGACAGTGCACGGGTGCGGAGATACGACGAACTCTTCTTCACTCTTGGGATCTGGCAAGTACTGGGCGAAGATAAAGAAAGCGAGAAGGGTGCATTTTCTTACAACTTTTTTTTACGAATCGTCTTTTCCGAGGTCTCACCCGGCGGACATTAAATCGAATGCAGCGCTCGATAAACGCATACGCCACACGGCAACGATCACGAATGATCGCGTGAGGGATGGCAGCTTAATCGACGAAGTCATTTTAACGTACAGACGTGTCTCACCATCGCGCGCGATGTCGTTGAGGTTTTTCTTGCTTCGTGGTGGAGAGTCGACGCCACTTTTCACGATGACACCACCGCAACGTGTACCCTTTTCCCGTACCGAATTCGTGTCTTGCGGTGTGAAAATGATTACCTCTCAGGTTCCACCATCCTTCCCTGACACACACACACCTCACCTCAACCGAGAATCATTCAGAAAGGAAACGTCCTGGTGAGAGCGCGCGCGCGCGCACACGCGTGAGATAAAAATACTTCTTACCAGACATGTTTCGCCACGAGCATCTCTCTGCCCCAACGATTTCCAACTCCTTAACGATAGACTCATCCGTCCCCTAAACCCCTTCTACTTGCTTTAGGTCAGAGCTTCATTCTTCGCGTTAATTTGGCACCGGCGGATGCGATCGGTCGTGCAAAAACCCAAACAAAAATCGCAACACTGCCGTCTGCGTCTACTGTGAACGAGCCCTTTTACGCCACACCCCCGGTGCAGGCATCTCGCGTCGGTCTACCGAAGCATGGATGGAAATAACGATGCGACGCTGGAGCGAGGCTGATTATTTTGCGATTTTGCTCCCAACGGAAGATGGGTTGATACAGTGAACGTTTCTTTCTCTATTTGCTAATTTGGTGAGGTGAATATTTAAACGATGCAAAATCGCTCCAACAAACAAATTAAGCAATCAAAACGGATATTCCAGAGCGTTACAGAGTGGATGCGGGTAGAATTGGAACCAATTTAGAACGAAATAATGATTCACGATTTGCCTGCAACAAATACGTTTGTACGTGTATTGTATGCAAATTTTTGTTTATTCTTCTATTTATTCGAGCTTGAAGAGGGCCGTTATCTTGGCTTGATTTTATCACCATTTTTGTACAAATAGATAAAATTTACATTGTATTTATTTACATTTCACTAGCAATGCTTCTAATGAAATTACTAACGCTGATCGACAAACTTTCACCGAGTAGAGTAGAAATAATGTTGTTTTAAGACATCTTTTACTTATGATGCATCTTCTGTAAGAAATATCGTTCAACTCGCAGATGATAAACAACAGGATTGTGTCGCCTCAAATCGAACAGTTTTGCCAATGGCCTGCCAGCAGTGACCGCAGGGAGCCAGTTGTGAGGGCAAATAGCAGTGAGTTAAAATAGCAACCCAGAGACGGGTACGAGATGAACGTCATTAAACGACAAGATGATCAACCGGAATCGATCGGAATGCGATCGGCCGGTGTCAGGTCTAGGAAATGGCCGCACGATTCAACAAGATGGAGGAATTGTTTATTGCTTCTCAATTGACCTTGATCTAGCCTTTTGATCGGTGCGATCAGAATGCATACGGTATAGAAAAATAAAATAAAACACACACACTACCAAACGCCAACTAGGTGGGTTTTGTACAACTCGATGCTGTGACTCACTGGTGAGCCGAGATTGCTTCCAAGGAATCACTTAAAGCCGCTAACAGGAATGACTTGGAATGCTAAATTACGGACGGAAGTTGTAATTGCGCTGCAAGGATGGCACAACGCACTGAGAATTGAGCGTGATTTGTAAGCTTTGTGAACTGCTCTGAAAGCTAAGTATGAAACGTATTTCATTCAAATTCACGTTCAAATTCATCTTACGTATTCAAGTGACATCAAGCACTCTTCAATGTTAATGAGATAACGTTAAAGAATAGTTGAGACGTAAAAAGATTTATGGCTCTCCGAGAATGTCACATCGTTGCACAATTTATAAAGTTTGCAACAAAACTTTAGCTAAGCATCGCCTTCGAAAGAAGCCACTGATTTTATGGGCAAAGGCTAAAGGTCCCACAATAACGTACCGTGCGTCTTTTGACTGCTTGTTTCAAAACTACACTAAACAAAACACCTTCTTGAACTCTCGGCAGAATGCTTCCACCAGCTCATCATATCAGTAACATCCCACCCCCAACTACTTCCCGCTTCAGCAGTCGAAAAAGAGGTGCAATAATGGAGCACACAGTCGATTGGAAGGCCAGGATGATAATGATTACCACCATGACCAGCTAGCTCAGACTCTCTATCGAAAGTATGTCGAACACACCCAAATTTGTAGCCACAATCTCCATCGGCAGCGGTGAGATGAGGTGAGTAATTTAAAGGTTCCTTCACAGGGGGTGGTGGGAGTAATTTCAACAAGTGTCCGGAAACGATTGGCTCAACGAACGAGCCAGCAAAAAGGCAAGAACCGAAGAGACCACCCTTACTATTCTGGAGCGGAACAACGCTCGAATCCCAATGCTAAATCCACGGTTCCCACAAGCTGCTCCGATGGGCGGCTGGGTTACGGAACGGCGGATACGGAATAATCGACAGCATCCTGCGACCTTCGAGAAAGAAGCCGATCCGTCGATCCGGGACCAGCGAAAGGAAAAGCGATTTCCTTGCCGAAGTGATGTAGTTACGAACTAACAGAAAATGAATCATTTTCTTACCTTTTAAAGCAAACTAGTGATCGTGTCGTTCGACTGGGGATACACGGTGTATCCCTTTCGGGCTTTATTGCAAGCGTAATTGAACGTTTTCTTGGCTTCAGAAGAAAATGCTTCCAACCCACGATGCAAACACCGGTGGCATTTGACACTCCAGCTCGGTATGTTTCTTTTATTATCTTTATACACACCACCAATTTAAATGACACTGCTTATGAACTTCTCCGCTTTTCGCCGTGCTTTGGCGTTTTTCTGTGCTGAGCAGTTTTGTGAGACGATTTCGAAACTGAATTCGTGCAGCAGCAACAGCAAACCAAAAACAACACGCAGTTCACTTATTGAAGCGCGAATCAAATTTCACAGCATATTTGCTTTTGTTTACGTATGCGCCTCTTGCGCGCCTTTGCCACTCGGGTGCGATCGTTTCCCTCAGCATAAAGCGGTAAGAATTGCGCAGACCATTATCGTCACGTTGCACTTTTTACTTTTTATTTTTTTTTTCACCGACCAGCACATGCGTTTTCTCTGACTTAACTTTGCTGTTCTGCTAAAGGCACTGTTTCCTTATTTTTTCTTCATTTTAACTGTATGGTACCACTTGGTCGTATGCACGCACTTATCACATCACACGCACTAGATTTTCTGCAATAAGAAAACAGAACGGGCGTAAATTTTGAGCTTGACCGAAGCACATTAATTTCGAGCCCACTTCGATCCGAACCGCTTGGATACACGCGCGCGAACGAGATTACGCCCCGTCCTTTTCCCACACCCGACGTCGATCGTTAAAAGGAATGGAGTAAAACCAAACACGCACAAACACCAACGAACGATAAAAACGAGTTTTTGATCGCGTTTCCTGGTGCGTTTCGTTTTGTACCTTTTTTGTTGCTTTTCTTCCCACTATCGTTTTATTGCAGCCTTTAAATATATTCGGTCGTTTCTGCTTCACACACACGACTATTCTTGCTTTTGTTTACCACACACGCACAATTGTATTTTCGTCCGACGCCGAACATGCTAAACAGGATGCTTAGGATGTTCAGGTGCTTTTACCAACACAAGCGCCCACACTACTCTGCAAGTGAAGGATGTTTATTTCCTTTTTGCCGATCAACAGGTACTTTCTTTGAAGGTTTACACACTTTTCATTATCACTGATTATTTTCATTGAATAACGCGGAACTGCATTTATCCAAATACTCTAACGATTTCTTCAAAAGGATGTAATTACACGAAATGCTTGTATTTCAACACTTTTCTCACTTATTTTTTTCACACCACGCCGACTAGCAATGGTTAAGGTTGATCTCCCACACAGTTATATTTCAGCTCACAATGCCGGTTAAAACGTTGGGCGATGCTCGAAGTACGGTAGGATCGATCGTATCGAATCCGGAAAATGTATTGTTTCGTGCTCACAGTGGAAAGTACGCTCAATCAATTTAAAAAAAACTACGGCTGCGCGGTCAGTGTGTCCGCCTCATGCGAGATTTTTTCAATTTATGAACAACAAGAAAACAAACATCAATTGCAACAGCAAACAGATCATCCAGTCAAAGCAGTCATCATCAATGGAACGTCATTGGATTATCTAGCCGCCATTGTAGAAGTGAGAAAGTTTCAGAAATTGAGCAAGTTTTCTCACCAAAACGGGTGAGCTGCCAACAAGCACGACTGAAACGTCATACTATCCTTACAAACATGTGTGTTTCATGATATAAAACTACCGGTAATACGAAAGTAAACAAGCAACTATTTCTGTTGGAACTACATTAGAAAGTTACTTAGTTTTGCAGGGTTACTAACATAACGATTACTTTAAAAGCTACAAAATGAAACGTGGGAGAAATAATCATAATAAACAACGTGGTGGATCGTTCAGCAACCGCGGTGCGAGGGGAAGGAATAATGGTCATCGCAGCACCAACAACGTTCGCACTTCGTACATCGCAGAAAAGGACATTTTCTGTACGGAATACGTTTCAACCGTTGATGGATTCCAGGGTATTTTAAAGTCCAGGTTAGTGCTCAATCGAAGGGCCCTGAATTAAACATCTTCATTCAATTCCTGTCCTTTTTTTTTTTATTAAATAAGGTTTTCGGATTTCCACGTGAACGAAATCAGCGCCGACGGTGAGGAAGCAACATTGACGGATTTTTCACTACCGACACCTCCGGTGTCAGACATCACTATCACCACTGCGGGTGATAAAGAACATCCCATTGATCCGAACGAGGAACTGGTGCGCCTAATCAAAGAGGAGAATTTGAAAGGAATTCAGGAAATAGTGGACGGAGTTGAGACTAACGTACAGCCCGTAAGCATCGATGTGACCGAGATGTCAAAAGAGGATCGCACGGCAATCCATTCCCGTGTGAAGGCGTTGTTTGGAGCGGCGGTGGTCGGTTCGACCGTAAGCGACGGCGATCGCAAATTTATCCGGTTCACCAAGTTTACCAAGGGAACGGTGCGTGATCGACGCGAGAAATGGTTGTGGCCACATCCGTACACTTACTTTCTACTGTATAAAGAAAATCTCGACACCATCCAGGCGACGCTGCAGCTAGCCCAGAAATTATACTGCTCACCTTCGGTGCTAACGTACGCCGGCACAAAAGATCGTCGCGCGAAAACAACGCAATGGATGTGCATCAAGACGCGCGAACCAGCGAAGATTGTTGCTGCTGTCCGATCGCTACCGAATGTGCGCGTCGGTAATTTTTCTTTCAAACCGAATACACTAAAGTTGGGCCAGTTACAAGGAAATCGATTCCGCATCGCGCTCCGACAGGTGACGGCCGACAATGATACTATTAACCAATGCATGGAAGCGTTTCGCGAGAGGGGTTTTATCAACTACTATGGATTGCAACGATTCGGTAACTGTGCGACCGTCCCGACGTACAAAATTGGCATCGAGATGCTGAAGGGTAATTGGCGTGAGGCTTGCGATTTGATTCTGCAACCGCGAGAAGACGAACCACCGTACATGGTCGAGATGCGCTCGGTGTGGGCAAGTACCCGCAATGCTGCGGAAGCACTCAAAAAACTACGTCCATCGAATAAATCAGTAGAGGCACAGCTGCTCCACTGGATGGCGAACCATGGCGGAAAGGATTACTACGGTGCAATCGGGCATTTACCGCGTAACGTTCGGTTGCTGTACCTACACGCCTACCAAAGCCTTATCTGGAACCGGGTTGCCTCGGAACGGATACGAAAGTATGGCTTGAAACCGGTGGAAGGTGATTTGGTGTACGCTAACCTTCGGGATACAGCTGCCATTGCACAGGCGGAAGCGTTCGACGGTGGGGAAGATGGTGATTTAAATGCACTGGAATCACTTGCCGTCGAACAGGACGCTTACTGCGAAGAAACCGACACTTCAAAGGAAGAGGTAGCCGTTGCAAGTGAACCATCCTACTTTAAGAACCTCGTACGACCGTTAAGTGCCGAAGACATCGCTTTGGATCGTTACACCATGTTCGACATCGTTCTGCCGCTGCCCGGACATGATATTACCTACCCGTCAAACGAATCTGCCCGCTGGTACGAAGATGCCCTTGCCGAAGAGTCCCTTTCGTCGGAAAAACTGCAGCTAAAGTCAAAAAGTCTCTCCCTGGCCGGTGCCTACCGAAAATTGTTCGTTCGTCCCGAACGGTTGGAATGGAGCATCGTGCACTACGCATCCGCAACCGATACGCTCATCCTGTCGGACGTGGAGAAACTGGAAAACGTACCCGAACCACCATTCGCCGAGTGGGCCGGTACGTTACTTTTGTGTTGTAGGGATGATCTCTTCCACGATAATTTAAAATACTTTCGTTTTGTTTTTTTTTTCTTCATTAAATAGCAAAAGAATTGGCCCAGAAAGCGGTCTTACTTGATTTCCGATTGCCAACGTCTACATACGCAACGATGGCTTTGCGTGAGATTCTAAAAACTGATACATCGGCAGGCAATCAACGGGCGTTGGAAAAATTTGGTCAACAACAAAACTCGATCGAAGGCACCGCGGTCAAAGTGGATGGCCATGAGAATGAGGATGCTGCCAAACCAGAAATAGAAATCGATGAGCCACAGCTCAAAATTCCGAAATTGAACGTTCCGGAATAATTAGGTGTGATTTGAGAAGTGTCGAACACTGTAAATCTTTTCGCTGTCTTCACAATCTTTTGTAATTCACTGTAAAATTTTTATCTTGAACGAATAAAATAAACTTAGTTTATTCGTGGTGCTGATCTTCGCCGATAAGCTCGATGGCACAGGCTCTCCACGAAACGTCTTTTTCAAAATTCCTCAAATTGGGTTGAATGAATAACTTTCTTATTAACTTTTGAACTATTAAGGTGTAAGTTAAGTTGTACGTTGTAGTTAAGTTAAGTTGTAAAAATATATTAAATAAAAATTATTAGTTTAACATTATATCAAGTTTTCTAATAATATTTTAAATGAAAAAAATGTTGTACTATCGTCGGGAAAATGCAAAATATGAGCAAACCATAGCAGTTTGTATAGTAAAATTATTTTTATCATGTAGTTGATTTCATTTACCTATTTAGCAAGACATTTTACAAGTATTTTAAGCCTTTATTTTCGATAAATCATTATTACAAAATTTACTGTCAAAAAATTAACAGTCCCTTATCGGTTTGTTAGGAAACAGCTGCTTTTTCCATTTAAATTTTTATCCAACGATGAGAGCGGAGTCGAGGAGAATGATTTTTTTTGCTCTCGGACACGATCATTGTTCTTACGCTTCTAAAAGTACGGATATCGAATGCGGAACGTATAATTATCCGGTAAAGTATCCGAAAAGTCACGTACGCCAACTGCGCGATGCGGCGTGGGAAAGAGATGCACGAAATTCGAGTTTCATACAAATGTCCGTCGGAATCCCTGGGCGAGATAGGCAGCTCGAATTGTGAGAACAAGATTTACGCTCGATAAATTCCGGTCGGGTCTAGCTTTCACTGTCACAACCATAATATACCCAGAAGTTTTTGTAGCCCCGGTAACATTTTAACGAGCAGAAGAGATGCCGGTAACATTTTAACCTTCAACATCACTTTAATGATATCACTAGAGTATTAATACAAAAAAGCCCCACCTACGATTTGATTTTATCAAATGTAAACAAACGGTCTGTTTTGAGTTAAACTGCTCGACTGTCAAACGACTGCTTGACCGCAAGTTCTCAGGGCTGCTTTGAAATCCATGAGGGGGTAAAAAATGCCGCCAAGTAAAGAATGAGACGACCCAAGGGAATTATTCACGAACGAAATATTTAAGACATAAGCATACCAAGAAGTGTTTACGACC
>JXXA01000338.1:0-16313 GCA_000956255.1 Anopheles punctulatus | reverse complement strand
AGGATGATGAAATGTACCCAGTTTTACCCAGAACGTACTACGCATTAAAAGCCACTATTAAGCACATGTCACGTATCCATCAGTGCGGGCACAATATTTCATTATCGCCTCCAACACCAGCAGCGCGTGTGACAAAGCGATCGATAAGCGATAACGAGGTGCTCCGATGCACCGCAAGGGCTGGAAAAGGGTACGAGTGGAAATACAACCGCGGGGCTCATTAAAGTGACTGACTCGCCCGTTACTATTCACCGACCGTTCGCGATTGCATTAACTGTGGGCCAACCGTTTCATAATAACGAAGGTCCGTTCGATCGGCCTGGTCGTTGCCCTTCGCCTGTAGAATGCAATTGCCCCACTGACGGTGGATGGTGGACGGTGTAGTGACAGCAGCTATGTCCTTAAAATATCATGTGTATATCATGTGCATGTGCGCGTGTGTGTGTATGGCGCTGTCTGGGTACAGATCAAATCGATCCAATCAACGATATTGGTTGTACCGAGAGGCGGAAACCAGACATTGGTAACGCAACCATGTTCGGGAACGCATTGCGATCGAGAAAGAGGAAGCTTCCAACTACGGAAAAACAATACCTTTGAACTTTTCATTTAGAATTTCATGGAGTGGTATTCTGAGTGGCTGCACTGTTGATTCAGCTTCTGGGTAAGTTGTTACTACCAGCGGAACAGGTAGCGAAAATGCCGTAAAACCTTTATTTTTACGTTGTGAGTGTGTTTTTTCTTATCCAGCCAATCATGCTAGCGTTTGAATGGGCTGCAGAGAAACAAGCGCATTTTATTTTTTTTTAAATTATTTTTTACGATTCATTCGTCAGTCGATGAAAATATTTCGACAACAGCATTTGAGCTAACAGCAGTGTCCGACGCACCGATTTGGTACGCACGTTTAAAATGAAACTATGGAACGTTTCAAACAAAAAGACGGAGCCTATTCCCATGTGCTTGGTTTCCGGAACTTGTGGAAAACATCTTCCCCTAAGTGCGATGGTGCACCGATAAAGTTTTCCTATCCATCCCGATGTCAATCAAACCGTTCCCGCTACGGTTTGATCAACACTTGAGCTTTTTTCAGCGATTTTCTCATCGCCACTAGCATATTTCTTATCTTCCGCAGTTTATGGTTTTGTCTCTTCCCATAACGATGCATGAGGAGGGTCTCTGCCAGTGCAATTGGTTTATCAGGAAATGATTAAATTTATTGCTTCTGCCGACGCTAGGGGAAACGGAAAAGCGGAGTGTGAGGGAGACAGAACTCCGGGGAGATTTATGAAACCATTATCCTGTCCGGTGGAGCATAAACGCATCGTGATCGAAACTCCAACATCTGGGGACGCACGTTGATCCTTGTTGGAATGTTGTTTAATAAAATTTTTTCTAAAAGTTTTGCCGGACACGTTTTACACTTTTTTAAGCAGAATATTATGAACAGGATATTCGATTATCAGGCAGTGCAATTAAAATGTTAATAATTGTTCCAACCATTCCGAACCGTTCGCTTTTCGGAATAAATGGCATATGTTGGTAATCTTCAGAATTTCATCGTTTTGAGTGATATTTTTTTATTTACGGAACCTTTCGGGATTCTCACCGAAAATACAACAGAGTAAAATCGAACAAACAAAGGACGGAATTTACGTCCGATTTTCCCCGAAGGTTCGGTAAGTAGTTTATATATTGAGCGGATTTTCACCATCTGTGCGTGCGGCAGCAGGAATTTGGGGTGCGCAAAAATGCAAGCAATGGGCACGCGTAGACATGCCGGCAAGAAGAAAGGAAAGCGCACGGTGAATGGCGGCACCGGTTGCTAACTAGATCATATTGTCCGATGCGTTACGCTACCGACATTTGCTATTTCCCTGCCAACGCTTGCCAAAACGTCGGCGCGTATGTTACTGAGGAATGCGCCTGGAATCATAAACGAAGTGAAGATAATTTTGGCATAGCTGGAGAAGGTAAATCGGAACGAAAAACGGCATTGGTTGTCGGATGGTTCGGATTGCTTCCGTTTCTGATTGCGGTCCCTCGGTTGTGACCGTGCCGTGTTGTGATTTTGCTTCCGAAGAAACGTTTTGCCGGAATGAATCTTAGTCCCTGGGCAATGGCTACCAATCAAAACGTTGGCAAAGAACGGTAATCAACCGATACAGTCCCAGCGGTGACGAGCAAAGCTGGTTGGCACAAATAAGCAAATCGTGGGAATTTAAGTGCTCAATAGATCAGCGTCATTGAAGCCAATCAAATCACATCTTTTTTGCAGCTCACTTTGTTCACATGGTCGACTTAATAGTTTGTAAAACAGCTTGTTTTACTTGGCAAGCGACTTCTGAAGAGCTGTGGTTTATATCCTGACCAAGATGGTTTGAAGCTAGAGTGAAGCTTCTTAGAGAAAGCTCCCAAAGGAACTGTTGCCTTTGAGTGGTTTCTTATTTATGAGGTATAACACACAGGCATTCGCCATAGTCGTTTGTTTCACTTGGAAAAAATTCATGTGTCTCGACTTTGGGAAACCAAAAGCGTATGCAACTTGAGGACTGATTTATAATCAATCTGAAATAAATAAATTGTTTGAATGATCACTTTGAAATGAGTTCAACGAAGCATTTCTTTTTGTGAAAGGATATGGGCATATTCCAGAATTTTATTACTTTGCAATGTAGAAATCTTATTCGTTTGCTATTCAGCATAGTTGATGATAGTATTGAAGATCTAATTACCGTAATTACTCGCTTACTTGCACTGTTGTGCAATGTATTTAACATTCTCCTTTACAGCAACTTTTCATGCTTCCAACATAATATTACTGCCAAACGATCGTTGCTCTAGAGGAGCACTTCTCCTTTGCCGATTCCGAAACGCTAATTGACAGCATCTTTCATTAGGCAGTTGCTTCCGCCATTGGCATCCAATAATCGATTCGTGTTTCAATAACATCGCCCGAGAAGTGGCAAAGAAGGTGGCAGCCTTGCGGTTGGGTGGGGGTGATGTGATGCTGATCGTACTTTAACAACAACTTTCCTTCCTCTTTGGCCAGCGTAACCTATTTTCAGGCACATTTCTACCGGCACGAGAAAAGGGCAAATGGATCGTAGGGTGATTCGTTACTTTAGGTGTTCGCAATTAGTTGTGCACGCGCTGCGCAAAGGTGAAGTCAGTCAGTGTGGAGTTCGTCTCCGGTCGGTCCTGTTGCAGGACAGGACAGCAGGAGGCAGGAAAGGACATAAATTACTGTCGTAAATTTTCCGTGCCATCAAAGAATACTTGTACGTACGCGCGCGCGTGTGTTTGTAGGATCGTCCGAGCGGACGGTGCGGAATTAGAATCAATTTATTTATCCTTTTATCGGCTTTTATTCGTATCGGTAGCACTTCCTGCCAACCGAACGGTGACCACTGATGTTGATGGCCAAGTTGGGCTTCCATGTGCTGCACGACGTGACATGGCAATCGCTTACGATATACAGTCACGATAGTGTCTGTTTTCTCAAGAACGGCAATGCGTGTTAGAGAAATAACCGCACTGAAACCATCATGTTCAATTTTAGGAAATAAAACCGTGTTCGTGGTAAGTTATTAATCAATAAATACAAACATAAGAGTTCGGCCAACCGTTCCGTAATAAAAAAAATAAAAAATGGAAACACCATGATCGCTCGTTTTTCTCAGCTAAATCTCTTCGTTAGCGATATTACCATAAAATAGGCGCGGAGTATTATTACGTTTTCGCGGCGGCAGAAGTTTTCCACCCACCCGAAACAAAAAAACGCGCAGAATGCATAATGAGATTTAAAAATTATAATAACTCTTCCCCACCGATGGAGCTGAAACTGAAATCTAAATTCATTTCGAACGATCACGGCGCCTCGAAATCGATTGCACAGTGGTGGACACAGGAGTAGACACAGCAGCATGCTTTCGAGCATAAACATAAAACGAAACGGGCAGGATATTTGACCACTTTTCGGAGGCGTGGTGGTGGGTGGACACCGTTTGCTGCATTACGGTTCGTTCGTAATGGGGTTTAATTTATTCCGGCGCGCTTTGCATATTGCTGTCAGTGCGATTTTCCCCACTGTGTGCCCGACGGAGCGCGCCACGTCAATCGGTTTCAATCGGTAGCTTAACAAGTTGCGCCTCGCCATCTGGTTGCCGGCGTGGAAAGGAAATTTTAATACAATACTGCCCGAGTTTTGGAAACGAGACTTACCGATGGTAAAAATAATCGCTTTACTTGCGGCGCGCCCGTCCCGTCCGTGCATCCATCCGTAACATCAACCTGTAATCTCCCCCCCGCAGATGATGCAGAAATTGGGTGTTTAAAGGAGAGCGAGTGTGAGAAGAGAAAACCTCAAAACAAAAGGTGGATGATTTTAACCAGCCCTAGGTGTTTCGAATGTAAGGACATTTGCATGCGCACCACGTGAACGATGGCTTTTGTGAGGTGTTTAGTGGGTCGTCACACGTTTTTGCCGCTGGTCCTATGGCGGTGTTGATGGTGTCAGCTCCCGAAAACTCGCTGGACTGGAAATGTGTTTGTGTGTAGGTTTTTTTTCCCTCTCTCCAATTTACTCTAAACCTTCTAAAGGACACGCGAAATCCTTGTCTACGCACTGACAACGCACTGACGGTGCGACCACCGGTTCGTCGCTCGGTTGGACACAAAGTTAGAGCTTCATTCCAGCTCTCCATCACATTCCAGCGCGCCCAACCGTAGCCGTCGGAGCTTGAAAAACAGCACCAGACGTCGGTGAAACACCTCTAGCGGGTGCGGTTTTCCCGGGGCCCGCCACTTTGTCAACTGGAAAGCTGCAAACGAGATGAGATGACACTCATCCCGTCAGCCGGTTGCCACTGTCGAGGGGCTTAAGCTTCGCCCGGGCCCGGAACCATTTTGGCTATTTTAGGAGGAGGTGCTCGCCAACATTTGTTGACAGGCGACAAGTGACTATCGGGAGTGTTCGGGAGTGTATGACGATGATGATGGCATTCGGTGCTGGCTGGCAGTGCGCCTGTAAGCTGTCGTGTTTTGCAAGCCATCGTGTCGACGGTGGAACGTAGCTGACACGGAATTCTCCTGTTCTGCTGACGCTTACGATGTGTTCCGCGTTTCGGTTTTGCCGCTGGCAGCTTGCAGCTAGAATCGATGTCTGCTTGTGAGGATGCTCGGCCGAAGGCGTTGGTAATATTTGGTAAATGAATGCTTAATGCCGGTCGACATGGATGATAGTGAATGGCTGAATTTGTCACGTGAAACATGCATGTGCCGTATTTGGCAAATTCCTGTTATAAACTGAATTTCAGGTTCATTATTAGATTTATTTAAAGATATTAAGTAACGTTAACAAAATCAATAAAATATAAAAATTTATATGTTTGTTTACAATAACATATAATTTCGCAACTGTACAGACTTTGTTGTCAAATTAACAACGAAGACAAAAATAATTTTCAGTAATTGTCCGAAGCAAAGCTGCTCATTCTAGCCAATAAGCTATAACGTGAACTCATCATCGTCTAATGGTGCTACCAATTCATTTTCGTTTTATGCATTCATCATTTTGTTGAAAGGTTTTTCGCTATAGCCACAGGATTAGCAGCGTTGGCAACAAGTTAATTGGCGCTCTTCGCATCTTGAGCGAACTTTGCTCCCGATTATTATTATTTTTTTGCTTAAAAATTTCTCCTCCCAGTCGACAATCCGAAACTTCATGATGACTTCGTTTGGCACAGTCAACAAGAAAACTTGCGTGTATGTCTTTGTGAATCATTGTACGGACTCGTCGCACCGCGAGGGCAGTAAAGAAGTCAGCATCACATAACAAAGTTGCTTGACGCACGAAAACCGAACGAATCGACGTGAAGCGCAAAACTGCTGGTAGCAGTGTCTTCGTGAGGTAGTCCCTCAAATATTGCTGAATAAGGGCGAGAGGTTCATGACTTTACTTCATTAATAATTACCTCCCGCTGGATCCTGGCCATAATTTTCCATCCGCGTCTCGCATTCCATCCGAACCGGTTCGTCTCCAGCAGCGCGTGCGAGCTAAACTCTTGAATGGAATTTCAATTCCAACGCACACCCACGTCCACTACCTCATGCGCGGTTAGAAGTGGAGGTACCAATGGAGGTGCGAAGACATATTTAGCGCCAAGGAAAGAGAAGCGGAGAAATATATAATGTGATGTTTAAGCGCAAAGCTATAACATAATTTCGCCAATTAAAGGTGGCATTCATTTCGCGAGGGAATGGAACGCTCATTGGAGGGGATGAGTCGAAGATCATTAATTTTGGCTAATAATCGCACTCAGATTATTATTTATCAGCCGCCTGTAGTGATTCAGTGAAATGTTTATCGCTTTCCAAAATTAAAGCGGACGAGGCCAACATCAAACCACCTTCAAATACTTTGGAGCAAGCACACGACTATCCGAGGGAGTTCTTACAAAGGTGACGCTAAAGCAGGAGCTGGAATTGTTTGTCTTTCACAAGCGGATTACGTTGTTTATTTTCCCGTGCTTCTTGCTTCTCCTCGTACGAACGCAACAAGGCAAAGGATTAGGTGTCAGCGTTGAGTGGATTGACAAGTCGTACAGAGAATCACCATGGGAACACTTCGTGCTGCTTGACGCAAGTAGGCTTTTCTTTTGCCATGGTCGGCTATCGAACTCGCTGAAAATTACATGCTCCGATTACGGGTTTTAATGTGTTTTGATCACCTTTTTAATCACGTCAATTTTCAGAACTTTCGACTTTGATTTAATGTGTGAAAATCTCGCATGAGATCGGGGAAAAGGTAACAGCTTCTAAGAAGTGATCCAATTTGCTAGGTGGCTACCGGAACCGTAGCTGTGTACTCAGTAGCAACAATTAAATCCGCATTCAATGTAGCAGCGAAAGTTACTTATTGCACTGCACTCAGTAGTATTTCTGCACTTTTGCTGACACTGCAGGCTCAAACGATGCAATCGAGGTTGTTATGCGAGGTCACTAGTGTCACAAGTGTCGGGCAATAAATGGGAACGGAAAATGTAATAAAATAGTAATTAAGCAAATCCCGGGACGGGATCGCTCGATCTCGCAAAGCCTGGGCAACCCGGGAAGGTTCGTGGTAGAAAAAAATAAAACACATCACGATATTTAGACCACCGGTCCATGTCGAATATGGTCCTTCTTCTCACGCTTTCTCTCTTTCTCTCTCTCTCTTTCTCTCTCTCTGCGACTGTCCGAGTGTGGTCGCCGTGTTTATGAAATGAGAAAACTTTATCCCACCGTTTTTAATCCGGCATGTTTGCTGTGCCTTGGTCGGTGCCCTGAGAGGGTCGTGATAATGATGAAGTGAACCTAATTTAAGGATAACAGTGTGTTTTAGCTGACGGGATGGGTTTCCTGTTTTTTTTTCTCAACCTTGTATTGAAGGGGCTCCTACTGCAATGGAAGCTGAGCCGTGGCGAGTTGTTAATGTTTAATGACAGCAATCAAATTGGAAGCTAAGGATTAGTTGAACAGCGTTGTGGTAACGGTGGAACGTTTAATTGTGTTTTACAATGTTTTACAATTGTGAAATTGTATTTCGTACATTTGTTACGAGAATAAAATGTATGAAATTTGACTGACAAAATTAAGTACTCTTTTAAAGTGTAACTAATGGCCATTGCTCTAATCAATGACTGCACCGGCACTGATTAGGCTGACTGCACGGTGGGATATTTTGTGGTCGTTCCCTAGAGTGATCATAATTTAAGTGGTCGGAACGGCAACCGAGCAATGCACCCAGCTTCCACTTAAGCGCACCGGTGTGGGCAGAAAATAGCATCCGAACCCGCAACCGCGGATGCGATGGCCCATATCGGGGCACGGAGCGTATTTGATGAGTTGGTTGTTTCGGTCGCATTTCACCGCAAGGAAGGCGAGCGGTAAACAGAACGGGGGCAGCAGCAACCCAAAATTTACATGAACCGGTGACCAGGAGCCATCCATCCAATTTTATGTTATTAAATAAGTTGGAAATTCAATTTAATGTAGTCTCTTCCGGGTTCGTGGGGAGCGTTTCATCGATTACACGTCGGGTTCGAGCTATTTCCAACCGACTGGGCCGACCAGCAAGAATGGACGGAGGGCGATGTGATCGAGGGAAGCTTAATTTGACTATTTTCCACCATTTTTCGACATCGACTCATATTTGAAAGAGCGCATGAGGTTAAAAAAAATAAATAAATAAAAAGAAAAACCCCCGGAACGATTTGTTTGTCGCTCGCTCGGCTCGAAACGCTGGGAAACGCTATCGCGCTGTCGTTAATTGAATTACTTTTCTATTATTTTGATTTCCATTTTGTGGTGCTCCCAGGGCGGCATTGGTGCAACGTGCGGTTTGTTTTTATTTGCACGCGATTCCCGGCCGCTGCTGTTTGTTCGACGGTTCGGTGGAATGGGGTAGCAGTACCCGGTGCAGTACGATATTTGTGTACGACTTATCGCGATTGAACTATTTTTATTTCAATTCCATTACTCAACCACACGGACAGGGAGGGAGCAAATTTTTGTGGAGCAAAATTGACAGAGATAGCAAGTGGTTTTTCTTATTGGGAGAGTGTTAGTGCAGCAACCATGATTAAAAATGTCAGTAAAATAGACTATCATTTATGTAGATCTTTCATGGAATATCTCATTAACAAGGATATGAATATGCATACAATGTCTCACGGTAACCAGTGTTGGATGTTGCGAATCATACGCACGAACTGATTATTTACATTTTCTCATTCCATTTGCATATCATTTGCACTTATCTTCATAGTAGCGATGGCTTGGTCTTGCTTGGTGTGTGGATCAACATACTCGAAGATGTAGGATCAATATTCGTTGAGAAGAACTTCATCGCTCATGTAGTGTATCAAATGAGTGCATTCCCAAGAGCAATAGATCGAAAGCTATTGTTTTCTGGGTTGTTTAGATAATTTCAAGTTTACCTTTTATGTAAAATTGTTTGAAATTGTACTTTATTTTCGTTATGAATGTTAATTTTAATTTTTAGTTCTTTTTATATATGGTATTTGTGTTTTCATTGTAAAATAAAATACATATTAATAACGATAAATCGGCCAAAATTTAAATGTTGTTTGACATGTGATTCGTAAGGCTGTGATTGAACATTTGACTGTGATGCTTTTAGATGCATTGCTGATAAACGAAATGTGGTTTTGCGAATTTATCGGCGTGAATAAATTTCCGTCCCACTCGTCGGCATTAATAATGCATGCCTCATTTTTCATAATAAATACAATCCTTTTAATTTCAACAGCGTGTATTATAACATGCTCAAAGCTAGCGTCACCATCCGTCAACTTCATTAATCCTCGCTTCAAACGCTTGTGTTGCCGTCGAATGCAACCGTCTGTGTTTAATCATCAACCGAAAGTGATTCCAGCACGAATACAGTCGCACAGATTGCACTACATCGTCAAACCCTTGTTGACACGCAACTACACATGCAGTGATTTTCTTATCTGCATGAATTATGTAGCTGACGTGAGGTGGATTTGAACCGACATCACTTTTACGCAGGCCACGGAATTTTCCCATCGCAGTGAAATTTCCGTGCAAAATAAAATATGTGCAACTGTCACGAGCAATCTCGATTAACTTTTCACCGCACAGCGCACGCAAAACAGACAACCCTGGGAAGGAGGTGGTCCGGTAAGCGGTTGGCTAAGTGATTGCCTGTAGGTTTATGAGCAGTTAAAATAATTTTCCGTTTATTTGCACGACACGCTGGCAAGCAGGGCTGGTGAGCTTGCATTTATCTGCAGAGGATTTTTTTGCGTGAAATACAAAAAAGGGGGCACAGAAATGGAACAGAAAGTAGGACTTCAATTAAGCATTAATTCGTGTCTCTGTTCACACTTCAAATGGGGTACAACGAGGTTAACTCCAAGCATGGGGTCAACCGTAATTAAACTATCGTTATCGTTATCGTCATTTGCTTGGTGCGATTTGTACTCCAGCTGCTAAGCTCGCCAGCGCATAATTCATAAAAAAATCACACCAGTGATAGCTGTGCTAGTGCTAGCGTACATTACTTACCACCATCCTCGAATCCGGTAGCTCAAAATAAATGAAAAATCAATAATTTAATATCTCACAATCCGTCAGACTGCTCACCTGATTGCCGCAGCGTGGCTTCCTGGCGGGAAAAGTTGCGGACGAAAATCCACCACAGATAAGCATAACCGTGCGCTGTGGTGAAGCCAACAAATTAAGAAAACTTTCGAAAGAGATTGCTATTAAAAAGTTTCACCCCAAACATCGTCTCGCCACAGGCGCTCCCGAAACGAGTGCGGGCACCGAAGAGGGGGGGCAGGTAAATTATCTGTCAAAAGATGTCATCCCGCTCGGTGCCGGTGAGGTTAATTTATCAAAAGATCATCAAGACGTCGTTCGGCCTAGGCGACTGCGTAGGCCGTCATCGTCACCAAAGCCACCCCTTTGGGAAGGAATTGATTTGCGCCGGTTGATAGAACGCCCCTCGGGTGCGCGGTGCGGAAGGTGACGAAACACGAAAATCACATTTAGCCCATCAATGTGACAGGCAGATGGCTTTATGATGGGGCGATAGGTTTTTTTCCTCTCTCTCTCTCTCTCTCTCTCTCTCTCTCTCTCTCTCTCTCTCTCTCTCTCTCTCTGTCTCTCTCTCATTCACTGTATGTCTCTTGTTCTGTTTCTCCACCCTGTTCCATCCTTGAGAGGTATCGCTAAAGGGGTATTGGTGCTCGTTCAAGGACACTCACGCGCGAGTGGAGGCGATAAGGCAGCCCGGGAGGCAACATTTTTGAAAGCGATAACGAAGGCTAATGGCGACAAAATGCTGATACCCGCATGAAAACGTTTTTCACCGCGCCCGTACGCCCCGGACCGCGTGCGGTGAAGTAGGTTCCATATAATATTTATTTGTCATCATAATCCGCAGCACTTTTCCAGCTCAGCGGGTGGCAAATGAACCACCTGTTCGCGTTCCTACGCCGTGTGCACCTACCGAGCACGCAGCGCTGTGTGGCGCTTGGAGGGCGACAAAATGGCGCCCAAGCTGCTTTTTTTTGCTGTTCCATCCGTGTTTCTTCGAGCGTGTCTGTTGCCCTAAAAATTCTACGAAGGAAACCTTCGCACGAGGCGCAACAGGAAAGCATGAGGGAAGCGACGGTTGGCACCTGAGCGATGAAAATTAAGAAGCTCTGATTTATCTTTTCACTCATGTTGCATAAGTGCCGATGGTACTCGGTTCGACACGTGCTTCTGCCTAGTGACAGGTTTGATAAATGACTGATGACAATTCATTGGAAATTGCCTTTTCTAAGTTGAAGATAATGTTTGAATGCGTGGTAATTGTAAAGGAAGTTATTTTGTGTTTTGCTCCGTCTCTCGGTAACATGCTCCTGGAAAATGCTTTTTCAAAATAGAATACCTAATACTAAAAAAATATGACCACAATAACGATCTGATGATTTTAAATTAAATAAATACCACATGCATATCGAAACGAGTTCCAACAGATGGTCCCAAGCTAGATTTCCGTTTTCGGTGATTTGCTCAATCTCTTGTAACATACGCTTTAAATATTCGATTCTCATCAGTCCCTTCCGTGTGACTTTGACTAAAATATTTTAAATTCCATCTGTTTCCCTATCGTTATCCGATGCAGCACACGCTATCCCATGGAAACATGCTGAGTTCATCAAGCTGAAGCGCTCAGCGGGTGCTTGTTTTGCGAAAACAAATACAACTCACAAAACACCCCATGGGTTTGGCTGTGCACACGGTTTCCCTAGTGTTCGCTAAACGACAAAAAGCAAGCTGTGGTGCAGGCAAATTTTTAGCTGAGCATTGATTCCTGGAGCCGCCGTAGAACGCTCGAATGAGGCTCGGAGATGGCGATGGAGCTGTCGTGTGAAAATGTAATCTCTTTGGCAGCATCGAGCTGTAGCGGAAAACAGACTCGCTAGCGTCCCCCTCCCGACATCGGGGTCGGTCAGCCCATGGCAACCGTTTGATCCGTGATTACCGTTGTCTCCGGTTTGCTTCCCTTTGCAAATCGGTGCACCGAAAATGAAATGTCAAACATTTTTGCTGCCAGAGCGAAATGAAATTGAAAAAAAAAATGCGCGAAGCTTTAATTAAACGTGCCATGAATTACGGGAAAGATTTTTTATTTACGGCAGAGTAGCGATGGTAGCTATGGTATGGATGGTAGCGATGCGAGCGTTTCTATGACGTTGCGGCTGTGTATATTCGTGTTTGGTAAAGAAAATTGTTTCTAACACCGAAAGAAGAATAAAAGTTAACATGACATTAGAGTCTCTTGAACTAAATTAATGCTCTTTATACCACACTGTGGTTAGAATGGTAAGAATTATGCAGAGTATCAAAAGCTTTTATCCAACGCTTTCGTCTAAACCGTACGGTAAATACCCTCACACAAGTGGCAAACGATGCCTCGAAGGGGTAAACAAAAACAGCGCCCCCAAAAAGTATTCCAATACTACAGCGCCGGTTCCAAGCGGATGATTTGCTTGGATTCTCTTCGCATGCACTCGATTACGGAGCCAATTTCAATCCCTTTTATCGTTGAGTGGAACGAGCGGTGGTTTGCGGAGAATCGTCGGTTTGCGCAAACACACCGGCACGACTTTCGACCCGGAATCGGTCGATCAGTTTTGGCCAGATTTTGATAACCGAAATTGAATAAGTTTAATACGAAAAGTTTACCTCAACTTCGGCAAGCTTGGCAGACGATTCACGTCCTTGGAGATTACGGATAAACGAAGCAATTTGGTGTGTTTCAAGTGCTCTACTGAATGGAGTATTTTGATAGTTGACAGGAGCAAAGCTTAAATTGCTCGTGCTCGTAAAGGGAATGTGTTTTAGGCTGAGGATAGTGGTGGACTTCGAACGTGCACGTTCGAAAATAAAGCGAGAATCAGGGTTGACATTGAAATTGCAGAATATAGTGTACAAACCGCACACCAAGTACAGCACACTAATGTACAATATAAAAGTATGTATTGAACAGCATTTGTGTAGAGCTAATTGAAAAAAATTCATGCCATCGCCAAGGACTGAAGCAAACGCTTTTCTTTTTTCCTATTGTTCCTTTTCTAATTCGGATCGTTGCTTACGTCTCTCTTCGTACAGGAATGCTAATGCAAAAGTTACACTAATTAAACCCATTTCAATGCGGTTAAGTAAACAATCCGATTTCTTCAAGCTACGGAACTCAACGGATCAGATGTGCATACAGAGTGCCAGCTGAGCGTTTCACGGTGCTTTGAAAGCAGCGTTGTGTTGGGGATTTCGAACTTTATCGGAACTGAGCGGCAGCATTTGGAGCAGCAGCAGCAGCAGCAAATGCCCATTCAGCTGTAGTTTCGAAGCGTTTAATCCACAAGCATTGGGTAGCTTTGGTATCAACAGTTTGCACCTGCTTCGAACAGATGGAAAAGAAATATTTTCAGCTCCATTTTCAATTACCGACGAGGGCTGTGCAGCCACTTTCGAATAAAAAAAAAGTAAGAGTATTGCAGCGTAAAAAAAACTTTAGGAGAAACAGCATGTATTGCTGATCTTTTGCGAAAATTCTTCGAAATAGCATATTTTTTCGAATAGGGTTAATAGAACCGTACTGTGATTTTGTGGAAATAGCCTCGAGGGGAATTCCTTCTGAATCAAAAACTTATATCTCCATCAACTCCTTTGACGTGTTCCGGCTTACGAGAGTGTATTGGACCGATAACACGGACGTGATGTGACTGTATTTCAATTTCACCGTACCTACTACACGTACCAGAGGGTGTTACTGCACAGTGACGAAAATAAATTGATTTCTGGGCAATTTTGGGATCATAAAACAAAAGGCATAAAATGTCAGTGTAAAGTGTATCGTGAGTGTACTAAAAATAGCTGTTTATGAAAGCTTTTTTTCATGATATACTAAATTTTTCATTTTCAATCTGAATGCTCGTGATTAAAAGATAAAAAATATCTTTTAAATCATCATCAAAATTCTTCGTCAGTTTTTTGTACTCCTCTACGATCATCAAGTAAAATAATAGTAAATTGAAATACACACTTAAATAAACACTGCTTTTCTCACCGTGCGATTATTCTGCCATCGAAACTGGCCTCTTGAAATTGACGAGTGTGTCACTCAACGCAAGCAATCCATTTCAATGAAGTGTCAGAATGGCCCACTAGCCTGGAACCTGGGGCCAGTTGTTGCAAGTGCTGCTGAGTGGCATTTCCATCGGACGGATAAATGAATGGCAAAGCATTCACATCCATGCGCCCCAGCACTTTACTGCCTTTTGAGGTTTGGATATTTGAATATTTTTTTCCCAAGTTTCAGTTCCGAAGAACACTCGTTCGTACGGTGTGCGAGATGGGATCGGATTATGGTAATATGAATGCACTCACCTCCTGCATTCGCTATTTCCTTCGGAGTTGTAAAGGATCGGTTCCTTTCCGTGTTTCGTTGTAAAAGATGAGGTAGTTGCAAATGAGGGCAAAGTGTATTACCATAATTAACTCCGCGCATTAGTGACACGGTGAAACAACCATTCAAATCTGCATTTCATTCAAATGGTAAATGAGTGGAATAGTTTTCACACACGTGCCATTACAGCAGCCATTGCTGGACCGACCGGTGGCGTTTTGTCGAGTAATCTAAATTAAATTATAATACATCCACACTTAACTGTTCCAGTCAATTTGCCAGTCGTATAATTAGTTCCTATTCTCCGTAGCACTTACGTCGACGGTCACCAACTTTTGCGACGGACAGAACTTTTTGGCAAATGCCATTAACACTTGATGTTCGCCCTTCTCACCGAGCTGGGCTTTGCATTCAAATGTGACGGAATTCCGAGATTCTCCGGTTTCGGCTCCAGTTTCCGACTTATCACTTCCGCCGTTCCGCTGGAAAGTTGTACCGGAATGCAGTACGGGAAAGGGTTTCCGGGTGCGAACGTGGGAACGATCCCCGCTTGAGTGGTCATGTGAGATGGGATTGGAGTAGTTTATCGTCGCCTGTCGTCTTAAGGTTCCGGCTCCGCATATTATACACGCACAAGATTACTAATTAAAATCCATCACCCGTAGCCAAACCCGGCGTGGAGAGGAGTCTGGAAGCGTCCTGTGTCCTGTTCGTCGGCAGCAGCCGAACAGAGTGGAAAACTATTTCCATGTCCTTACGGCTGTGTTTGACCGAAGTTCTCATCCGAATCCGTTCGGTGAATCCGGAACCGGGAAGATCGAAGAAGAACGCTCGCCAGTTTGGCATAATTTATGTTCCACGTGCCATGTCCACTTCAAGGTGTTTGTTTCGGTGACTTCTTGGAACATGATATGATTTTCGTGCGCTCTCCTTCATACGATTGGGACAAAGTGATCTGTTTGGTAAACTGAACGTGAACTGCATCTCCATCGACGTCGAGGGACATTTATTCGGTTGTTGTGTTCAAAAGTATTTTTTTAAAATTGTGGCCAATTTTTTTTCTTCAATAAAACATATCCTTTTTTGTGATTCCATTGCTATACGTTACGTTTATTTACGTTCAGATTTAGAATTTAAACAAAAATCAATATTGTTTATGAAATGAAACCATTCCATCGACCATCGACGTCGCTTACATCTCACTAACGAGCCTATCATTTTCCAACTAGCACTCGGGCTCGGGAGTTTGCATACATTACCATCCCCCATAGACGTCTTCCGGCAAGCGTGTAGTGAGTATTCGTACAGGGAAAACCATCAGATGCCACACGCCATGCCGCAAACGTCATCAATCGTTTCCTGATGACACGTTTAAATCAAACCTCGGGAAGGAAAATAATAATAACGTTGTTTGCATGCGGTAAACAGTAATTTATATCATTACTCACCATTATCGAATGCCGTCCTGCGTCGGAGCTGGCGGTGCCGGTGTTGCCCGTTTTCGGGCCCGTTTATCAGCAAGGCATCCAGATCCGCCTCTGGCACGAGCAGAAGTTTAAAGCGTGAATATTCTGGGACAGGCACTGGTGGCTTGAATAATTTATTCGGTTGTTGCCAAACTTTGCACTTCTCAAGCCCCAACACGGTGGTTATGTTGTGGGAGAATTTGTGGGTCATGAGCTGCCAGGAGCTTTATATTCACTGTTTCTTAACTTTTAAGAGTTTTGTGGTTAGTTTCAACCAGTCATGTAAGAGTGTGGACTTATGCTTACGTGATCATGATTTACTTGAATAATCGTGTTTAAGTTGCTTGAGTATT
>JXXA01000336.1:0-14308 GCA_000956255.1 Anopheles punctulatus | reverse complement strand
AGCAACATCATCATCACGCACCGTCACACCATCACAGCCATCACAGCTACCATCATCACCATCATCACCACAGTGCCGCTGCCGCCGCAGCCATTGCCGCCGCGGGAGCACGTAACAGTAGTAACAGTAGTACGGTGGGTGCCGGCGGTACCGGGGGCCGTCGATTGAAACTGTTCTAGGCGTTGGGGAGGCGCCCATAGACCCCACACCTCACACCTAAATTGCCATTGCCGATACTTGCCTTAGTCGCATCGTGCGACGAATTCATCTTGCCCTCTTGGGAGGATGCCGGATTCACATGCAATACACAAACTACCTATTAGTCCTTCCGTTTCCGTTGATGGAGGTGCGAACTAGTCAGCGAGTGAAGGAAAGGGGTAAAAGAAAACCCGAACTGCAGACCTAACCTGGCAGGCATACGACTTGCAGTAGTATTATTTTTGCTATTGCGCTTCCTAGATACGCTTTTTTAGTTTATCCCGCTTCTAGTTTACATTGGCTTTTTATGTTGTTTTTCTTTTTCCTATAGTCTCGTTAGTTCATAGTGTAGATAAAGCTATGCTACACTACATTTTATACGCTTTCTTTATTTTACGTTTGTTTACATACTTTAAACTGTTTAACAGTGGCGTTAATTTAACCATTATGATTTTTTTTTCAAATAATCATAGCACAGGCTTCCGTTTTAACATTTTCTGGGTACTTTCTAACTCACCATTTAATAATTCCCCATTTGCCTCGCTATCCCGGTACAGGAAAAGGGTGTGCTAAGTCTAACATGTTACTCTTTTGGTTTTTCGTGTCATTGCTAATCCAGCCAACAACAACAAAAAAAAATGCTTAAAACAACTTGTTTTGTGAAACATTATTTAACTGCTTTGGAAACGAAAACCCCCTTCTTTTGGACAGTTGACAGCCACACACTGTTATTACTATCCTTGGCGGCAGGATAGGAGCTGGTCAGCATAGCAAATATGCGCTAGAGAAATTTGCTAGGATTTAAAATCTAATTTTAACGAAATCGAATCGTTGAGCACACCCCGCAGCCACGTAAGCAGGCTATATAGAGAAAGATTGTTACTCTCATCAGTTGAAAGGTACAGGCATACCATCCGCAAACCGTTCCTCCCCTCGCTCCTCAAACCGGACAGGCAATAGTTTAAGTGTGATAATTTATTTCTCCCCCTTTGTTTTTAGTTTTGTTTATATTTCTAACGCGTTTTTGCTTCTTTTTTTCTTTTTCGTTCTCTTTTCTTTTATGTTAAATGCCCACTCCTTTACAAATCGTCCTGCTATTACTGTTGCAACGGTGCGATCAATATGTGAAACCGTAAACCAAAAACCATACAACCAAAAACCAAACCGTTACCGTTACTTGTGCAATCGTATGCAATTGTACACATTGTTGTCTTGTTGCATCAAATGCGTCTCCCCCCCCCTCCCCGAACATCGCTTGGACCACTGATATGTTGTTGCGATGCAAATACAATTTGCACAAAATGTTTTAAAACGAAACAAACAAACAAACAAAACAAAACATACTAACACCAAATGTGTGCAATGAAATATACGAACAAAAAAAAACCATCGGAACAAACTTGCGCCCACACACATACATCTCGACCATCTCGACATTGGGACGTATTATTGTCTCGCGCGTGTGTGTGTAAATCCTCATCGTCATCTGTAAACTCGTTACAAAAAAAAAACAAACAAACAAAATCAAACAAAATATGCAAAAACAAATCGATTAAATTGATGGTGTGAATTCGATCGTCGTAAAACTAAACAAAACGACACATGATCGTAATATGTGGTCTGGTCAACGAAAATCCTGCAATACAATCGCTGCAATGCTCAAAAAAAACCACGCAATACCTCCCACCCGCTCTCTCTCACACACATACACACACACACACATACACACATGTACGGTGAAAATCGAATGCAAACGACCAAATGCCCGCGGCGCGCGGCACAATCACCACGACCACCAACACCACCTCCACCTCCACCACCACCACTACCACCACCACCACCACCACCACCATACCCGCACACTTCCGCGCCTGCAGGGGGTTGGTCATGGACGTGGAACCATGGCACATGGCCGAATCGCTGGGCACCCTGGCAACAGCAGCCACCGGGCGGCCCCACCGGCTCGGCCAGTGGGCATCGCGGGGGTTCAGGAACAAATCGCGGGGGCGGTGGCCCGTGGGCTGGGTCGAACTCGTCCCAGCGTGTGTGGCATCCTGCGCGTCAAACCAAATATACCAGGTGAGGACGGCCAGTCAGTCTTAAGCAAAAATCGCTACAACAGCTACAAAACGAAGGATAAACAGACACGCACATGCGCACCCACACACACAAACACACATACATGCAGTTGACAGTAAAGCGAAAGAGAGTGGAACAGGACATGGACAGGAGGAGTGCTGCCAAAGCACGCGCACAATTTACTTTCAAATAGTTCTAATTTTTACGAATACCGTCACCGGCGCGTGCTGTTCTGTACGATGGTGCGGTGCGGTGTGCATGTGAATTGAATTTTTTCTCGATCAAAAACTAAGTAGTATAACGAAATCGCGACCAGGCGGCAACGGATGTATTGTGCTATGAATATAAAGCAATAGTCACACGCACACACACGCATACAAGCTTATCACTAGTGTTGATAAACATTCAGAAAAAGGCCTATTGCATTACTAGATCGTATTAATACTCGTACAAAATTATACAGCCAGAGGACGTAGTGTGCGTGTCCGTGTGCGAATGCCTGTGTAATAGATCACGCATCGTTATACATCAGCTTTAGCCGCAGGTCGCGAAAATGTTTGGGCTTCTAGATGCGTCCTAATCTATACCTCGGTGGATATCGTGGCGCATTAAAACCAGTACCGTTTTAAACATATCCGTAAACGTGTAGCTGAGGGCTCCCTCTAGTGGGGAGTCGCGACCAGTCAAACGGGTAACACTGTCACGTGTACTGTCCGTGTGTTACGCCTTTTCTTTTCCTTTAAAATTTTCATTTAAATTGTGCATCATTTGATTGAATTGTTTACTCTTTATTAATTTTATTTTCTTTATCGATTAATTGATTGATTGATTGTGAACGCATATTACGCATATTGTTTTTGTTTCTATTTCATCCTGATTAGTTTGCATTAACCGTTAAGTCTGTTGTATTTGCATTATTCTTAAAAAAAAAAAAACATTATTTGTTATACTAGAGACGCGTGTCACCAACCATTGAAATGTGTGTTTTTTTTTTGTCTGGGACCGTCATGTAGCACACAAGTTAATACGTTTCCCTTTTTCTGTTTAGTTTACCTTATAATATTCGAACGTTAAGCACGTGCTACGTTTTAGGATATGGTTGGAATAGGCAAATGTTGTACGATAGCGTTATTGAAAAGGAACATTTTCAATGTTATTCCGTGGTTTAGTAGCAGCACGTACGATGTATCTATATAAACTCTCTTCGGCAATCGCTAGGATAGAATTATGCACGGCTCATAGTCAGAAAGCAGTTGAATGTCCATAAGTAATAGGCTATGCAACAACGCGAACTGTAGAAAAAATATATGCATATGTACAACGATGATACGTATGTGGTACGAGGCGACATACTCGGTTGACGCAGTGCTACCGAAAGAAAGGAGCGAGATCGGTTATGATTTAAAATAAGTCCTGATAGTTTAAACCAACCAGCTAAGTACCTTTTACTTGTTTAATCGAAGGCACAGTTTTGTAATAACGATACATTTAGGGATAAATATGCGCAGCAATAGAATCGATTAGTATTCATAGGTCTGTTGTCGATTGTTTACAGCGCAAAATCGAATGCAAACGCCCACTGGCGTGATTCTGTGTATCATCATAATTAAATCTATCACGCACCCCATGCGCATACGTTCAGTATTTCGAGATAGCGTCTATTTAATAAATGTAACCATTCGATTCTGTTCTTCGGAGAGAGAGAGCAACTATGTGTAGTCTAAGTTTTGTTCATCTTTTCAATAACATTTGGCCAGCATTGAATGTACATGGAGTGTGCGATCACATCAATATCAATCTTTACACTGTTGATTCATTAAATCTGTGCTGACCCTTTTTTTTGTCACGTTTCCTTTGAAATGTTTAATTCCGTTTTGCTGCTTTTCTTCTTACTATGAGACATTATAATGCTATTCGTTTATGTGAAAAACTTTTTCCATTACTGATTGTATTTCAACACACTTAACACATAAAGTTTATCGCCATTTTTAACAGTCACTAGTGCGAAAATAGCCAGTTAATGGCCACATACATATGATCGTAATAGATTTCTCATTTGCATATTTCAATCATTTAACCGTTTTCCATTTGCGCGTACCGCTTACCAGTACCAGTAACACCATTCTGCCACGACGGTAACAACTAACTATAGCAACCAAACTTGTATTTCATAATTGTGCGTAACTTTAATGCTTTCTTCTGACCATCCCATCTCCCTCTCCATGTTATGTGTTGCACACATACACGCAATACACTCGCTTTCTATGTCCATTATTAACATCCAGTGTTATAGAGAAAAGGCTTTTAGAATTGCTCTCTTCCTCTTTGAAAATTCATCATCATAACCGCCCGTTTATGAAAGGTATACGTGAGAACGGTGGCGAGAACGTCAGTGGTGAGGTTTGATAACAAAAGCTACATCCCTGCAGTATCTCTAGCAACAGGAAAATTAAGTACAATAAGTTTAAACAGTGCAGATGAATTTTCAAGTAGAGACAAAAAAAACAACACTTCTCATGTTCGTTAATGCGACGAAAATAAATAATAAACAACAATAGTTTATCGGCTAGATATTTGCAATTGTTAATATAAAATACATAAATGTTGCAACTACATAAGAAAAAACAAAACGGCACATTGCGCAAAGCCTGCCGTGGGAGATGCTCGGTACTATTAATACTAATCGATTCGACAGCGAAGGATATTTACGGATAAAAAATTAGCGATAAAACTATAATTAAAATCAGCCGGCATATGACCGGAATGCAACGGCGAAAAACGGAAAAGAAACGTTGTGTTTTCTTCGTTCACTCCTTTCTTTCTACACAATAATGCCAGCAATGAGCAAAAAGACGGTTTTTTGTTTGTGTGCTGATTATATCTAACCCCGTGCGTTAGGCAAGACAGGACTTTAATAGTAAGCAACAAAATTTGTACCTTCTACTAAGCAATGCAAATAATGTATGATGTACAACGGAAATATGGACATAAATAAAGTGACAAGAAAATAGACCTGCTTTCTTTACGTCACCACTCTTGGTTAGTCATCAGCAACTAACAGAAGCGACAACATGCCGAAGAGAGTAAAACAGCATTTCAATCGATTGAACTATCTGAGTAATGAAACACACACACCCAATTAGAATGATGGCAATGCCTAAATCAATCCCAGATCTGATTTTGTAGTGTAGGCAAGACGTTTGATTATCGCTTTCTTGTTTCACTTCGATTATCTCGAATGCAATATCAATTTGCCTCTATTTTTGCGTTTATTTGAATCATTGTCTACTTCCCCCTTATTGTTTAACTGTGGCTTATTGTTTTATCGCGATAATGCCTTGGTTTAGAGTAATTCACAATTTATTTTATTTTCATTACTGAAAGGTAAGTAGACAATGGACGAGATAATATTTGTTACTATTTTAACAATACTTTTTTTCTTTTTTATCTATCATCTATTAGTATTTTGTGTGTGCTTTAATTTAAAGAATTCACCTAAACTATGTTTATAGCACTCTCAAATGATACTGTTACTGCTGATAGAAATTTCAATGGTCATATAGCTAATGAGCAACGTTTTTCTATCTTTTTTATTCCATGCAAATGAAAATTTTCGAATAATTCGGATGATTGCAAAATTGAGCAGAAACCCATTTCAATAATCGCCTTGTTCGCTTGTATCCTTCACCCATCTATTAGAACAGTTGCACATGAAATTGGCTACGAATGAGAGGGAAAAAAGTCAACATTTTTGAACATGTGAACATAAGAACCTGTCTGATCGGCAGAGCGTACTCCGAAAATAATGCTCCCAAAATGCTAAAATGCTGATATTGTGCTTGCTGAACCGTCGGAAACTTGAGTGTACTCGAAGTCATTTGTTTTTCAATTTCATGATTTTCTTTTTTTGTTTGCGGAATCTAAGTTGTAATCAATAAAACGTATCTAACATATGCACATTGTTCACATATAGAGAACGAGAAGTGAGAGCGATCGAAGAATGTTAAAAAAATATATATATATTTCAAAATTTGAACGAAACAACAAACAAATGGTCAGAGAAATAGAAACAAACACGATGTAATAATGGACCGTTCGCAAAATATAGGCATAATGTTTGTCCGCATGTGACACATTACCTACCTTCAGGCGCAAAAGTTCAACACGAATGGAGGCGCCTGGTGTGTCGTCTCTTGTCGCGAGCCCAAGCGACTACGGCAAATCTAGGCCCAAGCGAGTAGGAACAAATAGAAAAGTTTCGAACCACCGAATGTTTCATCGAACTATTTAAATGTTGCCACTTTTTACTGTAAATTGTACTAATGATGTATTCTGTTTTTTCCAACACCACCACCACTGCTACCGGATACGATGCACATCTCGCGTTCATCGATTCATCGACCGAACAGCAATCGGTAAACGCAAATTCGAAGGAGGTCCTCACAATCAAGGGGACATCAAACGACGCTATGGAGCATTAGCAAATTTTGGTAATAACTGGGGCAGCCAACCCTTGCCCCAGCAGCCACTCGGAGCGAACGGTGGAGAGCAATGGTATACCGATACCTATCCGGCGTGGAGCTAAGCAAACAACAAAAAAACACTTTTTCCGTACACCAACACCATCGTCGACACTACCCACTCATACACCATCATCGCAAATGGCATGAATACCGGAAACGACAAATCTGCTTAGCAATAAATGTATCGGCATATGCTGGGCAGTTTATAGTAGAGGAGTGATTCGTTCTGATGCAAGTTAAATTCATGCGACATCAAAATCTACCTTGTTTTAACCGTCATGCCAAAAGATTGTGCAAAATATTTTAATTTTCTTTCAATCCGGCGAAAGTGAACGCGATGGCAAAAGAAGGGTATACATATAGACTTTAGGCAAAGAAAGATACGAATCAAACATATTCGTGCTGTATAGACTATTGTGAATTCGGAAGGGCAAGCTTAACAGCAAGTGGCGAACATTTACAAAATTAAGGATAAAAAACGACTGATTTTCTTTGTCGCATTATTCTAACACGAAATTTCTCTCAGAAGGAGATGTAACGGATTCGCATTCAATCACATTGGAAACGTATAAATTTAGGCTAGAAAAGCATTTGCCGAAATTCTCATCTAATCCGAGTGTGTGTCGTAACGATGATTGAATGGGAAACGACTTTTTATAAAAAAAAGAGAAATCATAAAGTAAACCTTCAATCAGTGCTAAAACTTTAAATTAACTAAAACTTGAAGACAGGGAAAATATGTTGTATAGAAAAAATACGCACTAACACACACACACATACACCCAAAACAAGGTCATATGCAGAAGAGTGCACAAATGTTTGTTTTTTTTGTCAAACCGTTGAAAACGGGAAATTTTTAAGGTGATTACATTATTTTGTATGATTTGCAATGATTCGTCTCGTTATATTATTAACGCGATTAATTGACGTATAGTATAACATATTTTCTTGATCAATCTGCAATTCACTCCCGCTGAGAGGTAAACCAAACACCGTTGACGTGATGGGAACTTTATAGACGAGTAGCGGCGGCGCTAAAAATATGATAACACAACAAGAATCGAGATCTCCACCGTTTTACAAAATTAATAATGGCAAGGTAGATGTATGTAGATGAGCAAACAAACCCTTTTTAAAAAATAAGCAAATTCAATGCTCCAAGGCGCGATTACCAATAATTTCTAATTGCTTGTGTCTGGAGAGTTGACGAAAGTGAGAGCCACTAAGGTGTTAGTACGGCAGGGCCCAGCCAGCCAGCCAGTGTAAAAGATGTTAAATAAGCGTGAATAAGATTATTTTCTTGAGTTTTTTTTTTTTGTTAATTTCGGAAATTGTGGAAACTATTTTGGTTTAATGGAACTGGTAAACCGACGAGAAAGGAAAAACAATCGCAAGTTAAAGTCATACGTCAGGAACAAAAGAAAAAAGAAGAAAAAAATATTGCAAAACTCTTATCGTGATAGTAAGTGAAGGTCGATTCGTTCGATTTGATTCGTGAATTTTTTTTTTATGTTTCGTTAGTAAAAATGCGTGAAAAGAGAAGAAAATTTATTTTGAGTTATGTTGGATTTGTTTTGTATTCTTGTTCTTGTTCCTCCATTTAATTTTGAGACAAAAGCAAAGCGCAAAACATTTTCTTGCGTATTGAGAACAGAGTGCAAGTTTGTGAGTGTGAGTGTGTATATATAGAGAAAGGGCAAAAGCGCTAAAGCAAATCAAAGAGAGAGAGAGAGAGAGAGAGAGAGAGAGAGAGTTATCCGAGATTGAGAAAAATACGGTGTGCGAAATTGTTGACTATAGAATAACAACACCATTCGTTTTTTTAATCGTTTTACTCTGTTCTTTCAAGAATATTTATGTGTGTACATTCAGACAGAAATTAAAAAAAAAATCAAGATAAAAATTAAAGTGAAACTGACCTAAAAATCTGTGGTGTTATATATTCGGAAAAAAACTGAAGAAATTAAGTTGAAATGAAGAGGCAAGCAGGTGTAGGATCGTGCATAAAGGGAGGAAAAGAAAAACAACGCTGCAAAACCCAGTCACGCTAAAAAAAATGTGTAAAATATGCAAAAACCCATCACGAGGGTATAAAGTTGATTCTAGGTTTATTTTTGGTTGTATAAGTTGACGACCAGTTACGCAAAGCAGCATTCGCGCAGAGGTGCAGGAACAAATCGAGCCAGTAGGACAATGGTGCACATGAAAAAAAAAAGAAATTTATAAGGAACAAAAAAACGACTATTAAAAGTGATTCGATTCGATAAACGAAAATTTTCCAAAACCACCGCGAGCTGCAAGTATTATTGGCAAAGTCGTTATTCCTGTGCCGAGAGCGAGCGAGGCCGTAAAAATTGTGTAGCGATGGGGGCACATACATTCTATGAACTGATTTTATGTTATTTTTGGTACTCTGGCCATTGCGTAGGAAGCTTGTCGAAAGGCGATTTAAAATTTAGAGCGATAACAAGAAAAGAAACAATCCCGTGTTCATTAGGATGATTAGAAGCAAAATTATACTGAAAGCTAATGCAGACATTTTTGGTGAATAAACTAAATTCTGGGGAAACAAAAGGCAACCAGTAGTAAAGTGATAACGAATACTCTTCATACGTGAGTGCAGCGTAGTGCAAAAAGTGCAAAACTAAAACAAAAAAACACACTAAAAGGAATGAAGAAAAAAATGTGAAACGAGGTAAATTATATACGAAGACAATATATACGGCAAAAAAAAAACGATGGTGTAGTTGAAAACAAACAAAACACGCATTAAACGAAGAAGCACATCGTAGCGAAGGCAGCGCAATGGATAAACGGAAAATGAGGGCAGAAATCTCTCACATTTTGAATTTTGCTAGGGAAGAAACAGAAAGGGAATAAACTTTGCAATATAAGTGAAAGCGAAACGCATAAAAGTGAAATGAACATTAAAATTATAATTATATACACGCGACAAATAAAATACAACAAAACGACACAGAATGGATACAGCACCGCAAGAGGTGAAAGACGGTTCGAGGTGTAAAGCTTAGCGTCATGCGAAGCGGAAAAACATCATCAGAAGGCCCATAGCGTCGGGAAAGCTGCTGCATGAAAGGACAAAAACCAAGGTTAATGTGAAAACTGTTAGTTCTATGCCACATATCCCTACAGCCGGGAGTATACACTTTGTTTACTACTTTTCTTTACTTTTTTTTGTTAAACGAGACACGTTGCGTGTTCTGGATTTATCACTCCTTTTTACTCTTATTAAATACAACTTAACCTAGCATGCATGTGTTATAGCGATTATTGCGAACGGACCCCGGAATGGGCGTGAGGACACACGGATTACATCCAAGATTACAAACGGAAAGTGAACAAACGGACCTTATCAACAATTAGCCGCTGCTTTTTCTACCACCACTGTCCACTTTGTAAACCACCTTACCTTACCATTCGATTCCTTTTCGTTTGAAAGCACCGATAAAGCAAATAATTCCACCAAACTACAAGCACCAGCAAAGATGTAATAGGAAAAGTGTAGATTACCAAATAGAAAAAAAAAGTTAAAGTATGGACTAAAAAAAACACTTAATTCCCACTCACTCCTTCTAACTAGTACGCCCCGAGTACGAGTGTTTGTTCTATGAGTCTTTTATTATCTTTTTATCTGTTTTTTTTACATTCTTCTTCAAATTATGTTTTTTTTTGTTTTCGTTGTTCTATATTGTTTCAATGTATTTTCCATCGCACGATTTTTGAATCACAGACCGACCCACCCGTGAAGGAAATGATAGGATGATAGGATGGTTACTATTTACCATTTGTGCTCGTTTTCCCATCATTTTCCTGTACTTTCGCATCACTCTTGAATTGATTCTCAGACATGAAGTTGGCCTGTTGTTAGCTTGTATGTTTGAGCCTTCGTACTACGTTAGTCTCTTTTCTAAGATTATGGTGCCTACGTTTTATTTCGTGTTGTAAGATCAACTGTCAATTGATTGATGGTATTGACAATTTAGAAAATCAATCATATAAAAATCGCAACTAGTATGGGAGAACTTTCTACTTCTAAAACAACAAACCACACCTTTCGACACACAAACCCAACTAATCATCCTAATTACCTTCCCGACAAACTCTCAACCCGCTTCCCGATTCCTACTCGCTTTAATAGATCATCCTGCAAAAGTGGGAAAAGTGGGGAACGTAAATTTAGCATTAAATTTCGAATAACGCATACATTTTATCTAGGATAAGTGACTGCAAAGTGATATAAGGATAGCGAGGGTAATCAAGCGTGCAAGGACAGCCGACGACAGGTACGGACAAGCAATTGCACTGTAGAATGCCGCGGGATCGTGTGATCGTGTTTTTTTTTTTATAAATATATATGTTTGGTTTATTTCCTTTGCTAAACTTAGTCGTTAGTCAGCCACGATATCAAAACAGCAAAGATGAGTTTGGTACGCGACGAGACAGTGAAGAGTGCCCAAAATACAATTGCGAGCTGCCTTATACATGCAAAGCGGGAGAAAAGACTGATTGAAATATTATAAAAAAAGAAAGCAACGGCTCGAAGCAATCCGCTCGTTGCTTCGCGGAGCGATCGAGGAAGAAGCGTGAGGTATCAATTCCTCTTTTGTCCGCACCTCAAGAAGTGGGGATGTAATGAGCGATTTTGAGCGTACTGTATGGCCAGAGAACTGGAGTTCCAAGGGATATTGGCCTGGAATCTAGCGTAACATCTCGTTTGTCTCGTCATACTTCTTCACACGCTATGTTACCTACTGAATGTATAGAGCGAAAAGCACCATATTGGTGCAAAAACATCTTTATTGCTGCATAGTTTTGAGCTCTCCTTAGGCCATGTGCTGCAAGTCTGCACCCCACATAATTTCCAATCGATTATTTTCATTTCTGTTGAGCGCAATGGTCAGGACGCGATAGAAAACCGATAGCTAACAATGATAAATTATGCAATATTTGTATTTTTTTTAACGTACAATGCTACCATTGTATTTAATGTTCACGACAAAATGGATTCATTGCTGGTGAAACATGGATGTTAACGTAGAAGGATAGTTTGCTCACAGGGAAAGCTATTGAAAATTTAAATTGTTTTTTACTTCGATGTCCTAGCAGACGTAATGGCTCACGTATCGCCATTCGAAAAGGATTGTTTTTACTTGTTTTTTACTTCATGTCCAACTAAAAGACACACTCACACACTGCACTGCACTGTTCCTCCCTGCAATACCAATAACCACTAAAAAAAAACCACAACAGAATCCGTATAAAATGTATGAAAAAATCCAATGATAACGTAATATTTAGCAGACGAAAGGCTCGTTTCTCTTGTTTGTTTGACCGTTCCTTGGCTTTAATTGCGAAGAGCAAAGCTACAAATCTAACACGTAGGTGTTTTAATAATTTTCATATATATGCTTCTTTTATTATGTTTTATAAGGAAGGGAAAATTTCGATGGCACGCATTTTCTCGTTTTTAATTGCGTTTTTTGCCCGCAATGATGTGTTGTTACTGTAGTGAAACGAGATTTATTTTTTCTCCATCTTCTCTTGTCTTTTTCTCGTTTTCTTCTTGTAGAGGCTACCTTTTTCATTTCCATTTCGTTAACAATTGGATTGATTTGTGTTTTGTTTTTCTTCTGTTCATTTAACACCTGTTCCGTTCTGTTTGCTATTTTTTTTTCTCACTAACTGGCCTGTTTTCAGTTTGTACTTTTATTTGTTTGTTGTTTTGTTTGCTACTTTTACGACAATATTCGATGGCGTTCGCTAGAAAGTTTCCCTTCATTTGATTTCGATATAAGAACAGGAAGTAAATACGCGTAATGAATCGTATTTGCGGAAAAGCTCCGAGTTGCCGATTACCATCTCGAAAATACCGTGCCTTGAGGGCAGGTAGCACCGAAACATTATTTGCATCCGTTAGATAGTTTTAAACTATGCGTGGTTCACTTTTTAAACCTTTCCCAACTTACTAGCTACAGTAATAGTACACACCGAAGGTACCGGAAACTCTAAACGTTTTTTTAACCTAAATCCAGAATTGTGAAAAATATAGAAGTTTAGTATAAATAACAAAAAATAGAAGCAAAACGTGCCGTTTTATGTGCAAATAAGGAAAATTTTTTGAAACAAAACTAACAAGACAGTTTTGCACAAGAAGCGAACTTTTCAAATGCTGCCTATTTTCTATTTGACAAGCAATTCCGACCTTAGCGATACGATGCCCGTTTTACGATCATTATTTTGTTTATGGTAACAATACACGTATATATTCGTTCATTTATATTGTTTTCTTCCCGTTCACTCTCATATGTAAACATAAATATAACTCAACTGCTTTTCAATGGCGAAGAAGGACGATGAACAAAAATCGTTAGAACTTAGTTAGAAGAAAAAAGATTCAATATATACATTTATATACATATAATCTACAGCCAAGTGGCACGAGAAAGTGGAAAGAGGAGGGAAGTAAACGTAAACAGCAGACTAAGTTTTAAGCATACCCCATTTTTGTACGCTAATAAAAATCGAAGAAAAAAAAAACGAAAACGGAAACCCAAACCGCAACACTGTACTGACACGTATTTACCGTTCGCAGTCAAAGTCTCATTTGACGGTAAAAGTTAATTATGTTTCGAACTGTATAATTCGTTGTTCTTTACGTTGTTATATTTAAACATTAACCAGCCGGTGGCAAATCACTTTAGTTCCGTTGGGTGCAGAGCATTTTCCATGTATTCGTTTATCTTCTTGTAGTAATCGTTTATCTTAAGTTTACTTTCCTTCGTATTTGTGAGCGAATGTTCACTATCAATTTAACCAACAACAGCCGTACGTTGCTAAAAAGAACACCGAGTAGCGAATCCATCTATTATACTTACCTCAGAAACACACATGAACATCAACGATATAAACAAGCGTGCGCAATTAGCGATAATGGTTCGTTTTCCGTTTGTTCTCAATAATCCGGCCCAATCGAGTGGGACTCAAACATACGATCCGTACGTACGGTTACACTACCATTACTTCCTACACTTTGCCGTTCGTTTTTAGAACTAAACAGAACTTGATATAAACAAAATACTGAAGTAATAGTCGTAAGGTGGCGAAAGTCCAGTCCACGCGCAGCTAATGCAGAGTAGATCGTTCCCTTGATTCAAATTACCAACAAACTACCAACCCCAAGGACCACGGCGTCGAAATAAACACGCCCAAACACGTTCGTAACGTTGCGCCGCTAATACGGCTCGTGATTAAAATATCATTTAAACGACAATTTGCTTTTATTTAAGAGTAACTCGTTTGCCATTACGAAAACAATAACCGTGTACATCTGCCACATGAAGGAACGAGTAGCTGGTAGTGGAAATTACAATTCAGCCCAATGCTTATACCGAAAATCCAGCAGCAGCGTATAAAAGTTAGAACAGAAATTCGAAAATCCTTCTCAAAAATATTGTCAAAATTGTTGCAAGCAAGCGCCATCCAAGGTA
>JXXA01000335.1:0-13113 GCA_000956255.1 Anopheles punctulatus | reverse complement strand
AAAAACATTCCATTGTCATCGTGCTGTATATCACTACTAACCGCTTGTATGTTCATTCGTTTTGAAAGTGTAGCACGTATCTAGTAAATATTGTTACCACTCTCCATCGTACAATCGTTTGAAACATTGAACAAAATTTCGCAAAATAAGAGCACATCATTTCATGCGCGTGATCGTTCTGAGGGGAAAAATAGAAAATCATATATTTTCCTACAGTATTTTTCATCGTACACATTGTCTCTTTTTTATCCCAGGTAGCATGTAGGGCACTGAAATTAACTTGTATTACCAAACAGCGTGAAGGTAGACGTTTTTATCTTATACGCTTCTATTGGGCCTACAGTTCTGTATGGCACCATAGTTTGTTTGCTGGTGGGAATACACTGTCCACAGTACAAACTTCAAACAGATTACAGTAAACACAAACAGAACAACACGTGCGTCGTCTCTTTTACACAAAAAGGCTAGTGAAATGTTTTCTTCAATGTATAATATACGATGGTTGTGGTACAGTACACATCACCGAAAACGATAGGGCAAACACAAATACTTTTCAACACAAGTACAATGCTCTCGTTTCTAGTCGTAAGATGTAACAGTGAGAATAATGTTTCTATTTCATTATGTTTTTGTTTTTCATTAAAAATTATACAAACATTACTGTTAGGAGCTTTATCTTCATCATTCTTCGGTTAACGGTTTTTTTTTTCGTGGGATCGGTCATTAATCACATCACATTATATATTGTAAATATGCAAACGACACGCTTTTGCACTTTTAGATTTCACAAACAAAGAAAGAGAGATATATTCCTGGTGAAAGCGATGGATGAAGGCAAATTTTGGAATAGCATCAAAATAACGATTTTTCGATTGTAAATACAAAATTATTTTCTTTCTATCTATGTTTTATGCACAGTAAAAAAAAAACAAAATTATCAAAACAGAAAAATCAGCTTGAGCTTTGCAAACAAAATGTTACATTTGCACCGTATTTTATATTCTTCTTCTCTCTTGTCCATTGCGTGTTTTGTTTTATAGATTATGGAAATTGATTAAATAAGCTTCTTGTTCAAATGCTACACGCAATGGCTGCTGGTTAGCTTGCCCACGGCACGCTCTGGTTTATGTAAACTGGAATTTGGGTGGATGTATATTTAGAAGCAAACAAAAAAATAAACCCAAACCCCCCAAAACATTTCGAACGAAACTATTATGCCCTGTTTGCAGTGAAATGGTGTTGTTATTTTTGTCGTTGCTGTTGTTGTGAAAATAACACACAGGCGAATATATAGAGGTGCTTGTTTGATTGAACACAAATGTGCCTTTGCAGCAATTGTACGTGTGTGTGTGTGTGTGTGTAGCTTCTCGCGCTCCCCCCCACACTCCGATGCATTGATGATATGATTTTCGATACCAAATTTGCCATATCTGTCTATCTCTCTTTCTTTTTTTCTTTTTCTACTACCTTTTTCTTTCTTCATTCGCAGGCCACAGTTTATCAAACAAAACAATCAGAATCCTTTAACACGAACAAAACGCATCATTTGTGCTCTTGTTTCACGAATATCCTCTCTTGTTATATCCATGTAAATTGCTACATCCTACTTTACTACTGCTAGACGGACAGTCACGTGTTTAGCGATATTAACGGAATGATTTATTTTTCTCTCTCTCTTTTCTCTCTTTTCTTTCTCTTTCTCTCTCTCTCTCTCTCTCTTGTCTCGATTACATGTTTCTGTCATTTCGGTTCATCCCCAATCCCTTACGTACACGTATCGACGGTACAAACTTTTGTTAAAAACTGCATCATTTACCATACACATTTATTTGTTCGCAACTCACGTCACATCAATTCACAATTTCACGCGTTTAACCCACATCCGCTGGGTTTCGGTTCCGTTAATTCCTTTTTTTAAATCCCCCCCTCCACGGAACAACCCAACGCCCGTTCTACGCCCATCTTTTGCATCAAACTTTTTGTTCTTTTCCACGTGTGCGTAACTGGCCATGGCTTACAGTTGCGTAAGCAAAGTCAGTTCAACGCTAGGAAAAAGTTTCAGTTTGCTATTCTCTGCGTACGTGCTATGATCCGGATCAAGAGGCTACGGTACACGCCAGAACCGCTGCGCGTTGAGGATGCGCTGAGAGACCCGTACCGCGTGAAAGTACTGCGCAAGGTGAGTCACTCGATGGCGAAGCAAAGCATCAAGTAATCGTTTACTAATCGTCGGCCCTTTCCCGCAGGTCATCGATGGATGTGCATTTCGAGTGTACGGACACTGGGTCAAGAAGGGCGAGGGCCAGAACCGGGCTGCCCTGTTCGAGAATACGCCTCGATGTGAAGTTTATAATCTTTATATCAACAGCCTTAATCGATAGGCTGTAAAGATGTGCGGCTTGGGGTGGGGAACGTCACCAGGAACATTCATTTGCAGCTAAGGATCACAAGCCAGAAAACCCCCACGGGCTGGATTATCTCCGATCGGATCACCGAATGCTACCGACATTAGGAAAGGGAGTCTCTTTCGGGAGTAATATTTTGGATAAGCAATCTTTTAGGATAGCATTATCGCGTAGTCATCTGTAACGGTGCGCCTGTAACGGTTAGAGAGTGATTCATCAGATTCGTTAAACATAACTACTTAGGTTTTTAACCATCATACCATACCATCTGTGTCTCATCATGTCATATGAATCAACTTTTGAGTTCACTTTCTGCGTTTACTTAAGTGAACCACAAACACCACGCAGTAGGAAGCCACTCCTCATCCTACTGTGGTAGGCTGCAACACTTTGCAGCAGGACTGGAATAAGAATGCAGAGAGCTGTGCGTTTCTCATGGAGCAGGCAAATGAAAACAATGAACAAGAGCCGAAATTAGCCAAACGTGATTGTGTGCTGTTGATGTGCAACAGAAGAAGGATTTGCTTCTGATGACGATATTATTTTTCGCCTTTTGATTTTTTATACATCCATAGCTCTATGTACACTATTAATTATTGTTAATGCTAGGTAAGCATAGTAATATACATATAAACCAAATGATTACAAGAACATGTTGTTGTTATGGTGTTTTACTGTACAGTTATCGAAAATTTGTTTTTACGCCTTACGCTTGCGAGGTAGGGCTGTTTATTTATTTATTTTTTTTTTATGTCAGAATAATAAAACTCGTTTCACGAAAAACATGTGTTGGGTTTGCTAATAATACCTTCATCCTTTGATCCATTCGTCCCAAACGTAACGTGCGCAATAGTAACGCTCTTTTATCCAATATCCAAACCACGAGAATGCGTAACGGGTAACACCGTGATCGTAGTGTAACGGTCCTTTGGAGCTTGCACTTAAGCTCGTTGTTCGGTCATGATCGTGATTATTCCCATGATAATTGATGAAAAAAATTTAAATAATTCTAATTATTCGAAAAAATATAAAATCAAATATATATCGACTAATGAACATTTCCTGGTGAATTTTGTAATACATTTGTTTGTTTTATTAGTTTTAATCATTTGTGCGTTTTATTGTTGAACAATTTGATGCACCGGATCGGTAAATCACTTTGCCAATCAATTATTTACAACAATTTCCTACTGTTTGTTAAATGTAGCAGTATACAATTGAACAAACCAGCAATGCAGTACCACACAAAAAAGCTCCGATAGTCGTGTGTAAAATTTGCACACGACCACAGTGGGACGGATGCTGCTGTTTGTATCGTTCGTTTCGTGCGGTTGGTTAATTTCAAGAACCCGTCCGACCTCCGTTTCAATGTTCTCTCTCCCTGTCAGCCGGAACGGGTGCGTGCTGTGTGTTTGTTATTATTATATTCGCTGCTCGGTCGTGCTTTTCGAGCTGGTACTGTGTTCGGTGCGGAGTAGTTGTTAGTTTGAAGTGTATATTAAGAGCTCTATTGCTATGAATATCTAAGTTAAAATGGTTGCATTTGCCGTGCAAAGTCGTGTAGTGTGTTCAACACGCTAAGACTGTCTGTTTGAACATGTCGATTACGTAGTATGTGCTGACAACAGTAGCAACGTGCAGGAAAGCAATCAACGCCCAACAGCAGTGTATAACGCTCGGTTTCGAAAGAAATTGTGAAAATGTATCCTCAGATCTGCGCAACGTGAAGTGTCGGTAATTGATTGGATGAAAAATTTGTGGAATGTGCCGATCTACCGTCTCGTTCCAGCAGCATCGTACTCACACTTGCAGCGATGCTGAAGACCCTGTGCGTGTGTGTGTGTTTGTTAAGAGGAAACGTGTCCGAAGGGTATGTTAGGGAGCAGGTTTTTAATAATTTTGCTAAACAAGTGCCGCAATTGAACAGGAAATAGATCTCCTCAACCGAAATGGCCTCCGGGATAAAAAATTCTTGCATATCGGGAAAACAACAGCCCGCAGCTTCCGAAGCTCCTGCTGCTGATCGCTAGCTTAAGTGGTAGTGGTGGGATCGCATAGAAATCCCCTTCGGCGTACAGGTGTCCGTTACTGTGGCGTAGTGTGCGTGTGCAGCTTGTCGGAGTGTTTGTGATCGTTTTTTTTACTTTGCTGCTCACCGATTTTCTTTCCTGCTCCACCATTCCCGACACCCGAGGCATACCGCAAAAGCGAGAGGGAGAGAGCTGGAAAATGTTTTCCAAAAGATTTTTTTTTAATTTTTTTATCACTATGCAAAAGGGCTCCACCGATAGGTTTGACGGTGCGAAAAATACTATCAGTTCTTCTATAAACCAAACTGTTCCCGAGATTTTTCATCCGTGCCCGTGTCAGATTGCTAGGAAAGGACGGTTCGTACAAGACACAGACAATCCAGCGCGCAGCGAACTGTTCCCTCCACACGTTCCATGACAGACTTTGATCGACGCACATCTGCTGTCGCTCGGTTACCCCTGGGCGCAGGTATGTTTTGTACGCAATAGTGGCTAGATGTGATTCGAGACCGATACAGGTGAAGTGAACCGTTCGTTTGGGAAGGTATTTGCAGATATTTGTCGCACTTGAGCTGAGCAACGAAACTGAGATGAATCTCGTGGCAGCAACGTTGTGTTTTTTTTCTCAATAGTGTAATTTGCCGCGTTGTTAGTAAAATTCAGGTTAAAAAATATCGTACAGGTGTTCTTAAAATCCACGGTACAGATTGTGCCTTCGAATAGTAGGCTACGCTGGTGGCGATGAAACGGAGTAGGCTGCCGAAGACAGTGAACGTTTCGGTTCCCGTGATTTGAGGGCAATCTTTCTGCAGCACGTAGCAGCACTACGTAAGAGACCAGTGTGACGGATGCCGCCAGAAGGCACGAGGAGCTCGAGTGCTCCTCCGCCCTGCGCAGGCAGCGTAGAAGAAAGTCTCTCCTATCCGTAGTCGATGCGCAAGATAACGCATCGTTCCCGCTGCGCAGAGGCGTAGAGGTGACAAGTGTGCGTTTGTGGTGCAAGTGGGACGTCTTGGGGCTACTGTTCGAGGTTCTTCGGACCGGGTATATCTGTTCCCGCGGTGTGTGAGTTAGTGTTGGTGTCAATGCACTTCCCTGTCAAGTACGGCGGCGCTCCGAACCCTTCGCGCCCATCCTTCAAACCACCGGTTTCATCTGTGCGATCGACAGACGATAGATCGATTCCGGTTCATCATCATCGTCGTGCTCATTGTCAACGTCGTCGTCGTCGTCGTCGTCGTCGTCGTCGTCGTGCTCGTTCTCTCGTCGGTGCAGAGGTAGAGGGCGCAGCAGCCACACGGTAGCAAGCGTACGGCGGAACTTAAACGACCGACCGACTCGAGTGGAAGAGAAAAGAGAAGAGATTTTTATCAGCACCACCAGAAGAATGCAAGCGAGACCTGCCAGCCGGGTTGCCTAGATTAGCATGCAGATGAGCATCTGGAGCTGACGGAGCACACACACAAAAAAAACCTAACCGGTAAGCAAACAGTTTAGCTTCTCGTTGCGTTGCCACTATCCACCTTTTTTCAGTCCAGCTGAAACATGACGTTTGCAAACGAAAGACTTGAATGCCCGGTGCGCCAACTGCGGCGACTGTCTTACCGCTTAAGCGACGAACCTTTGAGTTTTTTTTTGTACGAACAAATCGCACCCAGAACCGCTTTTGTGGCTGATTAGAGTGTGCTATTTTTGATTTGCTTGCATTTGTTGTTGCAGTTGTTTCCAACAAGCGACCCATGGACCCAAATGCCCCCGTTGTAATGATTAGTATTTAAATGGCTTCCATGGAAATGTCAACCGATGGGGGGACATGCCGGTGCTTGGGGTGTTTGCCACCTTACCGTGGCACCTTTTCTTGCATTCGTTCCGGTATTTCCTACGATCAACTTACGATCATTTATCAAACGCTTTTACGGGTAAAAGCTGTACCTTTTCCCTGTGTGCTACCACTACCAGTGGCTTTAATGTGAAATGATTTACAATCATAGAGCTGCGATTGCGCGGCCTATCGGGCAGGTCGGGGCTACCTCGTCCCCCGGCGGCGCAGCACCGGCTTCTGTTCTGCTGGTGCGAGAACCGGATGATTTATGCGGGAACCACCGCAACCTCTCGCACTCCGGCTGTCCGTTGCCGCCACCCCCCGAATGACGCTAGACGCTAAGCGCAGATCTTCTCCACCGGCGTCTCCGATGGCTTTAAATCAAATGACAAAAAGGGCACGAAAATAGCGAACCCCGAGGGGTGGGGTGCGCGCGTGCGTACTTGCGATCGACCGTACCGAACAGGTGCACCGGGGCCGCCGGGTGGTTTTTGTTTTTGCTTGTCCCGGTGGTGTGTTGCGCCCGCATCGCCACTGACGCAGACAAACGGGAGCTTTTGCCGAGCGGATTACATCCTTTTTCTGGCCGGCTTGGCTGGTTATTTATGTTGCTTCTATTATTAGAATTATTTCCAGCTCATTTGCTGCTGTCGTCGATGCGTTCGGGAGCTCGTTAAATATTTTTGCATTATGGGTGAGAAAACGATTTTAAAATAATTTCCCTCCGATGGCGTTGGGCCCGGCAGAACCGGGCAGTACGGGCGCGAAATGAGATGAATCCTTTTTGAAAGAGAATAATTGCATCCATTAGTCAGTGTTTCTGTGCGCTTATTATTTGCATTACCCACGGCATTTGCTCCTCATGCATGGTGAAACCGTTCCAGACATTACTCTCTGTGCAATGGATTTCTTTCCATCTAATAGATATTATTGATTGGAGACATAATACTAACCAGCACATGGTAATGGGTTCAGCCAGACACGGAGCTCCTCCATACGTACTTCATCTTCATTTATTTCATGTTAATGAATACCTGAAAACTAAGTTTTTGAACTTTTTTTTCTTTATCTTTACATCGCCATGCTTTTTTCTCACTTAAATAGCAACGATTTGCGCTCGTCCTGTACTCGGTGCTGTGTTTTAAGCTTGCTGAAGAGCGATAAATCTCATACCAGCGCTTTAATGATTGTAAATACCTATGTTAATTTAATTATATTGCCTTTTTCGGTTCAAATCCCAGCGCGTGTGTTCGCTTTCCCGGCCTTTCCGTTTCACCTCGCCACCGTTTCTCCACCGACCAAACACCCGAACATGGTCCATTCGAGCAAGCGAACAAGCGAAATTACGACGACAGATTAGCGGGAAGCGGTAGCAGCGTTAGAATTCTCCGTCGTTCTAAGGCTATATAAATTTGCCATCCGTGTGGGGCGCGGGTTTTATTTTTCGGTGGCAAATCAGTGCCGTTCGTAATCGTCCCAAAATAGGCCCCTCTAAGCTGGGCTGAGCTGACCATTTCTCACAGTGCTGCGACTTCCCCTGCCGGTTTCATTTCCAACCGGATACCGAATAGGCGAAACAGCGCGCGCGCTGTGTATGTAAATTGAAAACCCGCCGCTTGCGCCCGGCTGTTGTAATGCGATGACAAGTAATAAACCCTGCCGCCGGAACGCGCCTGCTGTCGTAAAAATCCTCCCGGTTTGCTGGTGCTGAAGTTACCGATGGTTCAGTTCCCACCAGGATGATCGACGCACTGGCGAAGGGAGCGCACAGCATCGCAACGATAACGATCTTCGGCGGGGTTTTTTTTTTTTATTCGGAAGCTTGTTGCCGATGGTGATGCCTTCACATTCCGATTAGAAGTGAATCGCTTCGAAACGAAATAGAAACATTTCGACTCGACCCAATCGCTTTTGATGTATATCTTACAGAAGTTAAAATGCGTCACCTTTTTTTGTTTAAAAAAAAGAAAGCTATCTGTCGCTGTGTTTCACTGTGTTTGATGGATTTGCTTTGTCGGAATCATCAAGGCGAGAAGCGTTTATTAAACTCGATCAAGTGTTCATGATCATTATCGACATTTTATTTGCCCGCCCCCTACCTTCCCCACCCCGTTTACGGGGAAAAATAGGTGACGTGATTGTGTGTGCGCTGCCCACTTTTACTGCCACTCCTGTCGTGGCGTGTGTTTTTGGGAGTTTTGGAACCCAATTTATGGTTTATGTTGTTCAAGCGCAATTATGAAATCGAGCCAAGCCCGGGCTGCGCTGCTGGAGTTCCCTCTCACTGTCTCGCTTTTGCTCTATTTATCTCTATCACTCGGAGGAAACTGTTGAAGCCTTGATCAACGGTTGATCCTCGAAAGGAAAGGCCATTAACAATTCGGTGCTTCGAACGACATAACGCCCTGCCGTCACTTTCTTCCCATGGGAATGCTTGTATTTGTGTATGTGTATGCTCTGCGCTACCGCCGATGGTGGTCCGGCTCCGATTGTCCGCCTCCGGGGCAGGAACGATACCGTCCGGCGGGAACCGGACCGTGCCTGGCCGCTCGTAAAGTTGAGCCCATCGTGCGCCGACAGCTTGTCTAAACATAATCGAAGTCCGTGAAAAGTAGAATTTACGATTATGTTCCGTTTCTGTTAGCGCGCGCGCGCGTACACGCTCGCGCCTTGACACTGGTGCCTTGCGTTCGTTCTATGGGAACCAGTTGGTGTTGTTTTTGGTGAGCAGGGGAAAGGTGAACTACTGAAAAATCATAATCGTCGCTAATGAGGCCCACGAAATAGCTGCTCGCTGATCTATTTGGGGAGTGGGAGTGAAAAACGATGTCAAGTGAATTCCGTCAACCTGTTGCGCGTTTCGATTCCAAATTCAGCTAAATCGGTCGACATTCCAGGGGATGTTTATACCGGCGAGTAGTAAAAAAAGGAAAAAAATATAAAACTTGCCTCCGGGTATGAATATATTTTTGAATTAAATGTACAATTTTATCCTTCACACGCAATACTCATGATGTTTCTCCTCTCGAACAGCAGGGAAAAGCTTTCATAAAAAAGTCACATAAAACGCAACCATATCCCATAAAAGCTTAAGATAAATCTTTTTCGCCGAATGGGCTTGGATACCCCCGTCGTCCCACCCAACGTCGCCCGTGAAGGAGTTACGGAGCAAGACGGATTAAGTTTCACAGTTGATTCCAAGCACGCGTACTTTGCATCCCTACCGCTCTCTCTCTCTCTCTCTGTTTCTCTTCAATATCGTCCTGCGCAGCAGCAGCAGCACCACCATAAACCGAAGCGAATCCCGATTGGACCCGCGGTGGTGGTGACCGCGGTGGCAGTTTGGTTAGGCATTACGATGCTTTTATGCGAAAATAATGACCCCGGTGCGGAAGATGGTCAATCCGTCTTGCAAACCGGGCACGTTTCGCTCCGCTCCGTTCCATTGCAACGCTGGTGGATGTTAGAGGTTAGAGAGCTGTGCGAGTGGTGGCGCAACAGCAATGAGGCGTTATTTTCTGTTTTTGGCACAAGCACCACCGATCGTGATGATGAATATTGATAAAGCGAGCTCACTGAAGGGTCTCCCGATACGCAAGGCAGCCTTTTGGCAGGGTTGACGATCGTTGTCCCTGTTTCTAGGTGAAGAAGGTAGCGACGTGTCCTCCGTCGATGCGTTACAAGCTAAATGCCTGAAATGGCAATACAGAAGGTCCGGAATCAATCTGATTATGCCTTGAGATGAATGAAACAAAAAAAAAACAAACAAACGATTGCCTACTTCGATTCGCACTTCGATTAACGATTTAAGAAAAATAAAGAAACCCCATTCGCTACCGGTATTCATTACTTCATCCATCAGTTGAGCGAAAATACGATTTATCTTACAGGCTTTTATTTTCCTTCATGTCATGGCTCCACTTTACCTCACCAGTAAAGGTCGACACATGTTTTCGAAATGGAAGGAAAAACAAAGCAAACTTTCCGGGGCGGTCAGTGGAAAAGTGCGTCATCTTGAGGCGCGGTAAGATCGAGAGCATACTTGACATGATTTACATATTGGTTCGCGAGTCAAGCGAGCGAGTGTGGTTTTTGTCCCGCGCAACGGTAGTGAAATGAGTTGTTTTCTTTTCCATGTTCTGCACACTTTTCTAGCCCCCGGGAAGGGGGTGGAGTGGGGGGGGGGGGGGGGTGGAGGTTTGAGGTTGTGCTCGCGGAGTCTGTTTGCTGCTCACATTTGCAACGGTGGTTGTGTCAAGATCGGTGCGCGTCGGTGTGCAAAAGTGCGTGAGGCCACGTGAGCCACCTCCCTCGCGGTGCTCCTTCTCTAGCTGGCTATCGTTTGATGGCGTGAGGCATTAAGCACTACTTGAGCAAAGACGCGACCTACGGCGTGTCGCCGGCACTTGCCGGGAAGAGAATAAAAGCATGCAGAAAAAAAAGATTGTAAGAGAAAGAGAGAAGGATGAAACGATGTCGATCGATTAGCATGGCGAAGGAGCAAAGAAAGGCATTTAACATGAAGGAAGCTGCTGCTGTTGCTTCTGCTGCTGTTTCTGCTGCTGCCGCTACTGCTACTAGCACTTATGGAGTGGGAAAAATCTATGGTAAATAGTTTTACAACTAGCAATTAACTTCGTATATGGTGCTCGCCGGCTGGGATTTGGAGCCACGCGAGAACGTAGAACGAAACACACACCCGGCCACTATTTATGGCTGTGGCATCTCCAGACACTGGAGTTGGGTGGTTCGGAGCAACCCGTGGTAAGATGGCTGCTCGAGAACCGATCGATGGTGATGATAGTGGCAAATTGAGCGGTCAAACCGAGAGAGAGAGAGTGAGAGAGATGTGTGCTGCAACGGATCCTGCCGATCCTGTGCCGCGCCATATTGCGAACGAACGAATTGAACGTATCGAAAAGCCGGACTTCGAGCTTTGTGCATCTCGCGTCGATCGCGCCTGCACAACCGCACTGGAGCTGGTGGGATTCAACCTATAATTTCAGCTCAATTTCAATCCGGAGCAGCAGAGTTTTTCGCGCGCAGCAGAGCTTCCTGGCGCTCGCAATGAGAACGAAATACAATGGGAGTGACGTGGGACCAGCAGGGAGATGGGCTGAATAGAAGCGAGAGGATGCGGTCGCCCTAGACATTCAGCGCAACATATGCCGCGAAGGTTCAACCATCCAAAACGGAACGCCATATAATCAGTCGCGCTGGGTCGCGATTTTGTTCGAAGTTCGGGGTTCGTCGCTTGATGTTGGGTCTGCTGCAGATGAGAGTTTCCTTCTGCGAAGCCGTTGTGCCGTTGTGCCGTTGTTCTTCGCCTCCTGCTTCTCCGGCGAGCGCTGGCAACAAATGACGATCGAGTCCCATCAAGCGTCTTGAGTCTGAAGCGTGTTCGTCCTGTTTGGGCTCCGTGAAGATTGTTTGAAGCTGGTGTTTTTAGCGCAAAACGGTTCGGTTCGTGCCACGGTAATAATCGCGCTCCGTTCATCTTGTTTACCGTCTCGTTAGGCAGGTTTGCAGGGTGTTTTCAAACATGCTTCAACCCGAAACCTTTCGTAATTAGCCTCTTGGGATTTGTTTTTTTTGTGTGCTGAAAAAAAACGAGTTTTTAGAGTTGCTAAAAACCAATACATCTGAAATGATACAACACGTTGGATCCGCGCTTAGGGTGAGCTGATAGTTAATAACTCAAAAGGAAGGTCGACCTTTACGTTAATTAGTATGCTTTAGAAGAAATATTGTCCTTAGTTTGTTTTTCTCTTGTTTTTTTTTGCGTATCCCTCTTCGGGTGGGTATTTATTTTCATCAAAAAAGATAGTGATTATTGAAATAATTACAATTATCGCAATGCACCGGGAACGTGGGAAGTCTCATTTGCTGAATCACAAATCGGGAATTCCTCGCTTCGCGGTGTGCTTCTGGTTCGTTTCTTCCGTGCCCGGGTTCTCAATTACACGAAAAAAAAACTCCCGCTTTTGTCGCACATGTCCGCTGCACCGAATATCCTTTACATCATCATCATCATTACCATCGTGCTGCTCATAATTGCTCTGCTTTGTCGGCAGGGCTCGGGCGTCTCGATGCGGTAATAGCTTTATTAGAAGGCTTATTCGTACAATGCAATCATTGCAGCGCGAGCTCCACCGACGCGCCACCATTAGCGCGATCATCAGCAACATCGACACCATCACCGGGGTTTGTGGGTGTGTATGCGTGTGTGTTCGTGTATGTGTGTGGGTGCGCTTTTGACCGGTGCGGTTCTTTATAGTGCCGTTGCTCGGCACCGGTTAATGTCATCATAATCATCATCAGTCTTATCGTCTTATCTTCACTTTCGCCCCGTGCATTTTCCCCCGCCGCTCCGTACTCGAGCGAAGCAAAAACAATCGAGATTCCTGGTTTTTCCTGGAAAATTACTGCATCACTAGACATTTTTGAGCGTCTTTGGTGGTGGATAATTTTAAAGCGATTTGCTTTAATATTTGGCTGGTTTTTAAATAATGGTTTGTTTAGCATTCAAACATTACTTTGTAGCCATTTTTGTGCACTTTATAAGCTTGTAGTCTATTGTAAAAACATTATACAAAAATACTCCTCAAAATTAAATGGAATCTTACATCCTCATGGTTTTATGATTCTTATTTTTTCTGCTCTTAATCTTTCTCGCTGGAAGGGGAAAAGGGGTACAAGCACAGTGTTAATTTGTTACATGTGACACTGGTTGACATGCCATGTGTCAAATTCTTGTTTTATCGCCATCACGAATCAGACTCACCTGGCAATCATGCAAGCGATCGAAAAAAAAAAATGTTCCCAAACTCCACCACCAATCTTCGTATGTACGGGA
>JXXA01000330.1:0-13145 GCA_000956255.1 Anopheles punctulatus | reverse complement strand
CCAGCAAGCAAACCTACCACTTGGACGCTGGATATCGTTACGACACATACACTCGCGATAAGCGCGGCACGCGAAGCACGTTTCGCGGTTTGCGAACGATTTTTCTCACCTCAGAACGAAAAGCTACAAGCGTCGAACACTTGCACCCCTCGAACACTCGGGAACAAAGCGCATCCGAATGCACCAGGAACCAGGGTTCAGGATCGGCAAGCCGTTACTATCGGGCCGGATTTATTCACCGCAAACCCCAAACCTTCAACAAGAAGTGTACATCGCACAAAACTAACGCGCGCTCGAGAACGCTTCAGATCGCGAGTGATATTCGCACCCGGTTGTTTTGGTTTCGTGTGTGGAACGTTTCCGGCACCGACGAAGGACACGAACGGGCACAGGTCGTTACGAGAACCGACCGTGAGACGCACACAACCGACAAGGCACGCAGTTCGAGCGAGAGTGGCAAGAGAAGCTTCAACCGCATACCATAAACTCGCTCGCTTACAGGTGTGCAGCAGCGAGCTTTGCTTTGGAAACATAGTTTCACTCCCGGGCTTTTGCTCTACGCTGGCGGCAAATGCGCTTCACAGTTCGCACTGCTTTGCTATAGCATTTCTACGCGATTACGCGTTTTTTTCATTACTAGTTTAGACAAATTTTGGCACTATTTTACTTCTTTTACAATTTGCACTAATAATTTCATAAGTTCCTGACTTGGTTTAAACATCCGGGGGTTTGTATTTACTAACGTTTGCTTTTCAAGCAACACAACGTATTAGTTAGAATTTCCAAAAAAAGCGCACTATTTCATAATTTAAAACGGATGCTTATTTTCTTGTTGTGATGTTTAGTTTCTTTAATTAATTATTAATTTAATTAATTACAGGTCACGTAAAAAACTACATGACTTTTCTATGATTTATAAAATAAATCATAAATTGAAAAAAAGAATAAATAGTGTATTTTATTTTAATTTAAAATACGATCAAATTGCCAGTCCGTAAGCTCTGAAGCCCCATAGTGCACCCATAGTTGCCCGAAGAGAGAAACGATTTCGTCTTTCTCTCATTCTCTCATTTTTAACATGCGCGTATGTTGGGAGCGAATGCTTGTGTTGGTGTTTATTCCGAAAGCATTCGTAAAATTTTCCGAACAACTTTTCGGTAGATTCCTACCGATCTTTCTGTAGAATATTCACATGTAACATTTATGATCGCTCGAATTGGTTACAATTCGTTGCACAAGATAATAATTTCTTTATGGCTAACCTGAAGAGCAAGACAAAAGATTAACGATGAAGAAATAGACATAGCATTGCTACACGTGTTCTAGTTTTCTTCATATAAGCCTTTATATTTCACAACATAAAAAGAAGACGCATATATTACATACAAAATAAAAAAGCAAAACGATATGAATTGAATAGATAATAACGAATGAAATCAATAGCATTAATGAAACAATCATTTGTTAAATCGTTCAAAACGCTTTTAGTGCAAGATTTTGCTAAAAGTTTGAAAGACATAAGATTTTACACGAGTTTAGACGATTTTTTCGACATATTTAACGCTTTTATGATCGGTTGTCCTCTTTATGATATCACAATTCAGTATCAACAACAACATTAAATCAGCAACTAAAAGTTAACATGTGTTTTGGTGCAGGTCAAGTGAGCTACCATGTTCAAATTATCATTGAAATGTTAAAATAGTGCGCATTTCTTAGGTGATTTCTTATCGCAAATAATTAAGTAAGGTTCCAAGGCTACAACTTCATTAGTACAGCCCAATTAAGTGATGAGTTTATGCAACAAATCACGTTGCACCATATGGCTCTGTTTCCGCGTTGGTTTTAAGCGGTTTACGCTAAACGCCACAGCTAGACGAAATACGCACACATAAACTTTCATTCTCGATCGAATGCAGTTTTAATGACGTCGGCGTCGCATGTCACCATCGAGAGTGGTGGTGATTTGTCGGGAGGAAAACTGGTAGCGCAAGTAGCGCACTGCATACACCGGCACGAACGCTACATACGGAATCACCCGGATACCACTACGTACGATCACGGACCATTCGATCTGCAGGAACGGTCGAGGGTCTATAATCGCAAAGAAATACAAGATAGTGTACCAACGTATGTCGTCGAAGTAGCCCAAAGAGTTGCTACCTAGACTGGCAGCGTAGAAAAGCGTCATCAATCGCTCATTAGGTGCATTTTGTCGACTGCAGCAAGTGCTGCCCTTTCCACACCAAAGCATCTCGCATTGCGCTTTGCTGGCACCGAAGACTGTACGCTGAGATGGTTCACTTTCAATTTTGCTTTCGCTCATTCGATAAGATTTTCTACACAGCTATCATACCTCGTTCCAGTTTCCAGTTCGCGCAAGCGATGTCCATGTTTGACTATGGAAGTGATTTCGATAGAAATTGATTCATGTATTCCAATACGACATAGCAAATCGCCGGAAATGCAACATCATACCATTCATTGCAACATCCTTCGACATGAAACCTGAAAATTCGGAAGAGCTTAGCACGATTTGGTAGGTCAAGTGTTAGCCCGACATAATCATAACGAACATAAAGATACAACAATGAATCGTCAAAAGTTAAATTCTTCTCAGTCTCAGGTAAGTCTTAAAAGTGAAAATGCACATCTATAAATATTTTCGGAATTTTATTGGTAGAAACGCTTAGTAAAACTACTTATATCGAACAAATTTCTCAAGATAAAGGTTACCAAAGCCATCCTTGCCATGAATTATATTCAAAATAAACGTATATTTCAATGCCGGGTTGTTTCCGCCTACACAGTAGTGCAACATTTGTTATGTTAAAGATAAATATACTTCATTCTTTTGGTGATACAAAAAATGCACCGTATTCTATATGTGCCCCGCTTCTTCAACATCTTCAACGAATTTTCTTACGTTTTCATACTTATTGTCTTCGTTTCTACGAGAAAAAACGGAAATTATTAATATGTCATGTTGTGTGTAACAGAAAATGATTATAATATCCAAGGGTTGAAGGATCGATAGGGAATAATATTCATGTTTATAATGCACAAATAAAGTAATTTTGATCTCCCATGCATACCTTGTCGAGTAAATATGCGTAGAAATTACTTTATTAATGGGTTATAGACACTGTATAACTTTCTGTTCCCACTTGAGTTCCCCTCAGAACTCTGTTCGTTTGTTGTTAAGATTGATTCAAAATTATTACACTACTCTACAATACTTTAACGTGTGGTTGTGAGTACAGTACATTCTTAATGCTTATATTGCTTTTCGTGTAGTGTTGTGTTTTTGTGTGCCTTACAATAAAAGAACATAGTTAAAAAATTCACCGGAATAAAGATACGGTTAAAATGCATTATAGGCAAGAGTTTCTCGGCGTTGTGTGCGTGTAGTCTTACAGGTTGGAAGTACAAATATGGGATCCAATGGACCGAATGTAAAAGAGATTTTTTTAAATCAGATTTGGTTAGTAGTTAATGCTGACCATTCGTGAGCTTTATCACAACAAGAATTAGACGCAACAACACGGCCAAAAACATGTCAGTTGGTAGCTGGTGGTAGACTGTCTGATTCGGGAGCACCTTCCGCAGCACAGGAGCTGTTACCATTTATTGTATCGTCGAAGTCACCATTCACGGAAATTCCTACCTTTTCCATCAGTTCCGACAAACGCTTTGCCTTCCGTTCTTCGTTATGGGAGATGATTGCACACAGATGTTCGGTTAGCATTTCCTTCTTCTCCAGTGCCTGGTGTAGTTCAACTTTGGCCTTCAGAAACAGATTTTCTATGTTCAAGTAATTTTTTCTGGAAAATAAGAATTTTTTATTAAATTTTATTAACAACAATGGTTTAGCAGGCAACTTACTCTACGTTGGAAAAATGCAGGCTTGCTGCATCTATCTGTTTGCGTAGAATCGCTACGTCCGAGGCGAGCTCTGAATCCAGCTTGTTAAGTTCTGATTTAATTTCCTGAATTTTACTTGCCTCCGCTGCTGTTTTTTGAGCACTGTAAGTAACGGAGATAATGAAAGTAAACAAATGCATGTTTAAGATGGAATACCTGCAAATACTAACTGTTGCTCTATTGCTTTATGTAAAATTTCGCGTTTCTGCTTGTTCTGTTCTTCCATCATCTTTCGCTGCTGCTCGAAGTCCTTCAGCGACATGCCTTTGAACGGTGTAAGCACATCGTTCGGGCTCGGGCGCATACTGGCCACCCCAGGTGTGCTGGTGGCAATAATCGGCTCGGATATTCGGTTCGCCTGCGGTTGGTTCGGAAGCACTAGAATCGACTCGTCCTCGGGAGCATTCATCATTACGGGAAGAGGTTTGAACACGACAGCTTGCTGGATTGGATGTTGGGGATAAATGCTAGTATCGACACAGCTGAGGTTGTTTCCGTCAACGATTGATGGTTGTGGAACAAATTTCACCGCACCCGGCGGCGCTTTGGGTTGTTTATTGTGCGGACGAGACAACTCTTTCGCTGCAAACAATACACCATTGTGACTTACACTCCCGAGTAATTTACGATAAAAAAGACATTAATACATACCCGTATCTTTTGCGGTACTTTGCCGGGTGATCTTAAAGATATCATCGTCAGAAAAACCAACAAATTGTTTGGACATTTTTGCATAAAACTTGCTGGAGCAACAGTTGTATTTGCCAATCGTGTTTTGTTTACGTAGACGCTGTCATTGTTGGTTTGCGCAAAATGTCAAATTTTACCAAGGTATCTAAGCCAAATACATAGCGTTGCGGTTCACTGATTTGTTCTACGGTTTATGCAGAGTAGTATAACAATTTTGTCAAACCTTTTTGCCATCTTCCTAGTTATTTTCCTAATTTACAGAAACGGATGGGAATCTTAACATATTTATAAGGTCACACAACAGGATTTTATAGGAAGGGAATACTACTGCTTTACTATTACAAAATAAATAACTACTACAGATGAACTACATACGGCCAGGCCGTTTCTTCTTTTAGGCCGTTAATTTAAGCACACACTTTATATAATAACACGGAGTAATTATTTTTACATCATTATTCGTTCATCCATTGTTTTAGTACAGATTTAATAGCCTCATTTTGCACTGTTTCCACGTTATGGATGTTTCGTTCCTTTAGAGCTCGTAGTGTTTCTCGGTCTAAGTATGAGTCCAAAAATGATATTATTTTTCCTGTTAAATCTCTCCGATCCTCTTCCTTAAACTGTTTCCCTTGTGGTACTACACCAATATTGTCGATAAGAACTTCTAATAAATCAAAACTTTCGAGAAAAGCTCGAACAACTTCGTTAGATAGCTCATTCTCACAAAATCTTACAATTTTATCAATCATTTTATCCTTATTTTCAGCATAACAGTGTCTAATAATAGCTTGTGCATACCGTAGAAGTCGCGTCTTGAAATATTTACGCATAAATGGACAGAAATTCTTAGTACAGTACGTTACAATCCAATCAAAGACCTCAGAAAATGGTTTTCTTATAGCCACCTCCAAAGTATCCTCCTCGGTGAGATTCATTTCAAATAACATACGTTGCAGTATGTTCAAACCATCGTCGTCATCACTATCCTCATCATCATCGTCATCCTCACAATCTTTCAAGGCATTCAATAAAAGTATCAGCTGCCTCTCTCCAAGACGCTTCAGATTGATTTCGTTAGTGTCGGAAAACTGTTTAGGTACAGATTGAACAGTAGCTCCAAATCGAAAACATAGATTCTTTAGCATACTTTTTGGCGCTACAGATAGTAACAATCTTAACGTATTGAAAGTTGCATTGTTCAACGACATTCTGATGAACATTGCCAGCATATTTGAATTGCTGTGCAAGTACAAACCTATGATACGTTTTTTATTGTAAGATGGACATTTTTTGTCGTTTAAGAAAAAATCAATCAACTTATCGGCAAGGTTGGTGCGCGATACACAAAAATAACGCTTGATGAAGGACAAAAATTCCTCATTGCTCACATCTCCAAGCATGCAGACGCGCACCAAAAAATATTCCATCACCGTACGGTGCATAAACTCAACGCAATCAGTGCAATCAAACTGGATTATTATTAAACCGAAGTTTGTTAGTTGTCGATAAAAGTCCAGATTTTTTGAACGGTTGTATTCCAGCTCATACGCAAGTTGCTCATGCTTGGCGTAGTAATCGTTTTTCATTAATTCCTTTGCCCATACGTGCAGCTTATCCGTTTCATCAAACTTTCCCCGGATGGTGTTTTCAAACTGGCTTCGCACAAAAGTATCGTAGATTGATCCAATCTCGTAGTTGTTGTGCCACTGGATGTTTGGTTTTCTGATGCGATCCTGGTAAATGATTCCCATAATTTTGCACAGTTGCGGTGCCTCAAGAAACGATGTACAACCTGCAGTTTTTAGCAGCTGATCGAAGTTGGATATAAAAACCTTCACGTTTTGCTCCAGCTCTGGTGTGATGCTATCCATATCGCTAAGCCAGAGCCGGTTGAAGTACTTTTCGTATGAAAACGTGCCTAGGTTGTAGTAGAATGCATTTTTGAAAGCCTTTTTCAACAAAGGCTTCGATTCACTTCTCGTTGCAATAATTATCGAGCAAGGCACATCTTTCGGCACTTTGCGAAGGAAGGATAACACGATATCCTGATACGCTTCCACTATCTCATCAAAACCATCCACCAGCAGGCAGACACGAGTTTGCTCAAGCCATTGTATTACAATATCATCTACCAAAGTGCTCGTGGACGAAGTGTGTAAAATTTTCTCCAAAATTTGGAATCCATTTAACGATTTGAAATCCATCGGTGAAAGTGAATCAGTTGATTTCACACCTTTTGCGATTGTTTTAGCTCGCAAATATAGACACCGAATATCTTCGATGTTCTTAGCAATTCTAGCCATTTGTAAGAGCTCCGTTGTTTTGCCTTGCCCTGCGGTGTCACAAATAATGGACACTGTTTGTGGTGCAGCTATTAACAACTCGCTATGCGCTACTGTTATCTTGCTTCCTTCGCTAATCAAAACTCGTTCTATGTACAGTTCTGCATTCATATCGAATAAATCTGATTTCACCGCTACTTCTTGCAAATTCGTTAACTCAACAAGCTTTTCTATACTGTCAATAGATTCATACCTGAGAAAGTTGACAATAGGCACATTCCATCCATCTACAGTAAGCCTGACATTAAGTTCATCGTAATCTACCATCACGTCGTGGAATAATATTTCGTCCGTTACGGAAACACCACTGCTATTACTTTCAGAGCTACCATTAACAATCATAATAACTTTCACGCTGCTAGGTAGCTTACAAAGCATTGATTTCATGCAATCAACCATATTCGGCATTTCCGATAGTAATATGTACTGTATACCGCTTAACAGGTGGTCTCCGAACTGGACGGACTTAATAACTAGAAGGGTTTCCAAAACATTATCAAAATCAGAATGCTTACTCACGATAAGTGAATTTTCCATCTTCTGCGCTATTCGAGCTGTGGTCCATTCGAGCTTTGTTTTCGCTATTACCGTTAGCTGTCTTCTGTTTTCTTCCTTGAATACTGATTTAATTTCGGTGAAAAGTTGTTTCACACTTTCCTCCCTAAATGTTACACCTTTGGGTGGCGCAGCGATTAGCTTACTCTTAAGTTCGATGAATTTCACTAACGCTTCGATGTATGGTTTTGATAGGAAACAATGTTGTTTCGATTGTGTGTCTTTTACTCGATCTAGTGAATTTTCTTCGAACAGCTTTTCATTGAATTGAATGTTTTGATTGTTAAACAGTTCTTTAATCGCTGTCTGCATTGTTTCAGCTTTGGGTACTTTAACGTAAAAGATAAAGTGATTGAAAAACCACTCCAATTCATCCTCGTCTAGTCCACGATACTGCATGCGACTTTGCATAGACGATGAGTGGTCCGTGGGGAGATTATTCAAACCGAATGCATCGCTACTGAAGGTGGTTGTGAGTAAGCTGTTTATGTTAAACGTCGTGGTTGGATTGTTATGCTTTATGTTGCAAGCGATTATGAAGCTTTTCCTGAATTGGGTCGCATTCTCCGACAAGCTCGCATCTCCTCGTAGAAAGCGTTCTTTGAACTTTACGGTAGCCGACTGCTCGTTCCCATTCGATGCGTTCGTGTTGACTTGCTCTAGAATTTCGTGAGCAAGTGCTTGGACAACCGAACTGCACAAATATGTACGAGGCTTATCTGTTTCAGGTTTATTTGTTAACAGCGTTGCTGCAAGCTTCAGGGCCGTATCGTACATGAAGAGTGCCTTCCAATGTTTGATATAGTACCTTCGTATGGAATCAATCGTCAGCGATAAATGTGGCTCCTCGCTGGCATGTTCTTCAACGAATTGTTTCGTGCTCGTATGCAAATCGTTCGATGTCCAGTAGATCATTTCTGTTGGAGCTCCGTCCTGTGCGTAGACCGCCGACTTTCTGTACTTGATGTATGAATCAATGTATTTTGTTATTTTCACTTTGTAATGCAGCACATCCTCGATGGAAAAAGTTTTCTTTTCATCGGCAAATTGTTTCGCCTGGATCAAGTAGAGGCCTTTGGGGGTGGTTGCTGCTTCACCAGGATAAATCTTCAATATCACGTCATCCAACGCATCATATGTTTGCTTTTCTCCGTGGTACAGTATGTCGTAATTATATTTGCTATGAACTAATGCTATTAGGTAGTAGTAAAGGTGTTCTTGAAAAACGACCCCATCCTTATTTGCATTATCTGCCATGACGCACTGTTGAAAAATAAAATTTGCATTAGAAATCTCACTGAATACCAATGACGTCTTCCCATTTCCATGTGCTGGAACATGCATCCACCCATCCATCCGAGATACGAATTTTTACCTTGAACACAATATCAACAGCAAAACGAGTACTTTACACTCATCTAACACGATCAAAACAAAACACAACAAACCGATTGAAAAAGGTGCAGTAAATGAATGTGGGTGTAAGGGAGGTTGAGTCATACGTCCGTCAAGGCAGCCATATTGAATGTGAAGTTTGATGTCAAGGGTTGCTCATCGTTCACGCACAAAAGTGAGGCAGCGCTCTGCACGTCGAACACGACATCAGGTATAAGGAGGGCACTGACAAACATACACGACAAAAATCATTTGGAGAAATAGTTTAAACGGTCTCAACGTTACTGTAAGCCACTTCCCGGCTAAAAATCTTCAGAAAAAGGCAATTTCTGGATGTATTCGATCATGGCCTTTTCTTCCTGCCCACACCGGAAACACATTTTAATTTGTTAAATAGTGTAATAGGGGCGGCCTGGTGGTGTAGTGGTAACGGCACCGGTCTTCACACGACAGGACCGGTACCATGATCCCATTCGGACCGTCTCCCTCTAGCGAGGAGTCACTAACCAGTTATGGTGGTAAAAAGGTATGACTTCGGTCGTTATGCCAAAATAGAAGAAGAAGTGTAATATGGAAACATCCAAAAATATTCTTAGACCTTCTAATATTCTACACAAAATATAACCAAACAGTAACATTGAGTTCTTACTGTTTGCTTATATTTTGTCTAGTTCTGTGCCGACGTTTCAAGTTCATGCATAATTGCAAAGCAACAGTTAAAAAAATCATACTCTCTGGCTTAAAATAAGGCCATAAATACGTATTGATAACTTTTTTTCCCCAAATTATGATACCATTTGCACAAATTTTACGTTTTGCCGATATCGGGTAAACTTACCAACCAAAACTCGTACACGTTTGACAAAAACTTAATTGAAAACAGAACAAGAGATAATTGAATAAGAATAAGAGAAAATTCTTAAATCGCTGCACCGAACCGTACGAAAATTGGTACACTTGCGCCATAGCAGACATTGTAGTTGGATTTAATGCTGGAGGCCAAACAGCAATGGCTTTCTCTAGTAAAAATGTTAAAGATTTCAACATAAATACTTCCTTCATGTGGCATAAACCACACGGAAGATTAGAATTAAAAACAAAATGTTTATTTAGCCTACACGCTGGAATCTAGTTCTTTGGAAAAGTTACACTTCGGAATTATTTTGAGTACCACTTCCTGTGTTGTCTGCAGCTATAGCGCCAACTTTGACGGACTTTATGGCGCCTGGAGTCATCGATGCTTGATGTCTGTTCAAATTCATTCTTCGTTGCGATGTAGTGGTTCTGCAATCGCTACAACGCAAGACAGCCCAATAAGCGTTTCTGTAAAAAAGTAGAAGAACAATTTTATTGTGTTATTTATCCATACCAAAATTGTGAAATCGTTCCACATTGGTACAGCATAATTGACACGATGATTTACGATGCTACTAACCGATAGTGTCTGCTTCCCAGGGCGTAAATGAAGGGATTAAGTACGGCCGAATGCCATGTGAGAATTGACGCCAGCACATGGATGTCGCCAGCCTCCCCAGCGGTGTCTGCGTTCTCCAGCAACACATTCGCGATCGTAAGTGGCAAGAAGCAGAGCATGAAGCACCCGAATATAGCTGCCGTGGTGCGCGTAAGATGCCGCTCGTCGTCATCGTTGCTGGGGGCGGCAATGCTTCCGGGCGTGGATGTCGGCGATACAGCTGGTTTAGCGGCGTACCGCTGCATATTGCGACGCTGACGGCGAACGGCGCCAATGATGGCGGTATAGCATAGAACGATCGCACAGAACGGTAGAGCGAATCCCACGATAAATATGAACTTCTTCGGGCTCGCCGAAAAATGGCCCGACGAGCTGATCGACGGTAGCACCGTGCAGGAGAATGTTCGACGATCAAATCCTAGACGGCCCCAAAGCTCGAACAGGGGCAGCGCCTGCAAGGAAGTGTAAGCAATGTGTTGCATTTATAGGAATGTAAGCTATGTTAAAATTTCATTGATGGATTAATTATTATATAGTAGTCTATTAAGGGTTGTAGAGGGAAAATAAAGTAGGCTCATTAGTTTCAAACAGTTAAAGTTAATGTATTATTTTTTTCTTTTTTGTCCACTAAAAACAGCCAGTTCTGCAGAGCTTTAACTATATAACTTATATTTCTATTGATTCTAGAAATTCTATTGATTCTATTAAATGCAATTGATTAATGTTTTGTTTTTGTTAACTTTTAACTGTTAACTATTTATTAACTTTTCGAGTTTTGTTACATTGTCATTGATATTTTACTAAATGTAGTTTGTACGTTTCCAAATGCTTGCACATTTTCAGTACCAATTTTGGCAGGTATTATGAAAAAACAACTGGCTCATTGAAGATCGCAAAGGGGTACTTAATGAATGATAAAAATGTTTAATGATTTTTACAATGCGATTTAAATTTTTAATTAAACTTTCCATAACATATTTATGAAATTTAAAATCACGTCAAAAACTGATACATATAATATTTTTATGCAAAAAAAAAAACAATTTTAAACGTTTATAAAATTACAAAAGTAGCGTGCTCGATAGCTGGAGAGCCAACATTAAATTACAAAATGTATCCTTTTCAATAACTTTTGCGCCGAAAGGTGCGGCAGATATAATGTTCTGCTAATTTTGATACCATTTGGAACAATAAAACCGAAACATTCCCGTTGCCGAAAACTGTAACAAAAAACAGTGTTTGCATATTGGTATTTATTCCTGGGAAATTCCTCATTCATAGCATAAAAACGACTACAGTTTTTGTTTCTATCGTATACAACCTGTTTCATAATTTAAAATTCTGGTTTCAAACAATGGAAGAAAAGCTGGAACGCTTGGTACATCTATAAAACGCTTGGTACATCTACGATTGGTACATCTATAAAACAAAAGTGTTCAAACTATTATGTTCGAATGCTCCAAAAGGCATCGGTTTATCGGTACAAAACATGTGTTGTTTTTTTAATTTTTTTTAACAAATAACCCAATGAAACAGCAATAGCGTTGTACCTTTTGAATCTTTCGTTGAGAAAAGGGTATAAGGGGTACACAAAGGGTAAAACATTAGGATAAGGCGGATAGGAGATGGGAAAGGAAAAAAGCTAAGAAGATGTTAAACCGTACGCAAAGGGATTACGAAAGGAGGACGAACTCGGACACGGCGGGACGGGGATGGTCGTCAAAAGAGTGGGGGAGTAAATATTAGAAAGAAGCATGTTGGCGATCAATAACTTGCGAGCAAGACTATGGCGTATAAATTATCAAACTGCGATGTGGCTCATAAGAGAAAGAATGGTGGTCATATCGAGGAGTGGAATCGAGCCTTTACAAATTGTTGAACAAAAAAAAAATGCAATTATGGTTACTTCCTAGGGTTGCAACTCACCATTAAACCGTACGGAATGGCCCAACAAATGGCTAGTTGCAGGGGTACCATGCCTGGCGTTCGGTAGACCGTACCGTACCAGCCTGGATGCACTATCAGCACGTACCGGTTGACCGTTAGCGCCACCAAGCTGAGCACGGAAGTGGCAACCGTTCCGTACAGTGCCACCGGAAACAGCATGCACCACAGGCTGTTGGCCGCAAACGGCCACCGTCGGCGCCCGTACCGGAGTGCCATCAGGGGCATGACGGCAACGCAGAACAGAAGATCTGCCGTGGCGAGCGACATGACGAACGCCGTCGTTGGCTGCCGACGTCGATGCCGCACCGGACGATTTCGTCCCAGCGCTAGCAGTGTCGTCACATTTCCTGCCGCCGAAACCGAGATGCAAATTTTCCCAATCGTCACATGTGAAAGAAATCGAGAAACCGAGCGCCAAGCGTTAGTTAGGCGTCTCCGTCGAGGAGCTTATCCGACAGGCCGATGGAGTTGGATAAAAATAGACCACAAACAAACCGATTGTTCCGAGTGCCGCGATAAAGGTTGCGCTCGAGGCAGCTACGATCGATATTTCACTGGAGCAAAATACACCATCCACAACCGCTGTGCCCGTGCCCGCGGGATCACTAACATTCGCGAGCGTATAGTTACTCATCTTCGGATGCGCACGCCAGCTAACGCTTCACTGCACCCGTGTGTGATTGATGAATGCTGAAGTGTTATTCACAGCAGCCACAAATATGACCGATTGTGCGCTTGATAAACATACTGCTCCACTATAGTGACGAGTTTTGCGCTAGCGTTCTGGTGTTCTATTAAAACTCCGGCGAACGTTG
>JXXA01000311.1:0-11646 GCA_000956255.1 Anopheles punctulatus | reverse complement strand
ATTTCAAGTATGTCTTCAGTTCGCCGTCTTCGCAACACATGCCTCAACCGCTCGGCGAAGGTGCAGCCCCGGAAAGTCGAAGTGCAGCGTTCGGTGTCGCGAGGATATCCATTCCATCCACGTCACCACCGACGGCTCTGACAGCTCCGTCGGTCGGTTGTTTGGTCGCACTGAAGCGATCAATTAGCGTCCGATGAAAGGGTAAAATCAGCGACACGTCGGTTTTGCGACTCGCAGCCGCCACAAAACAGCCGGCGTTTCGACTGATTGGCTTCGGTTTTAGCGCGTTCCCCTCTGCTCCGCCCTGCGGTGCGGTCGGTCTGGTGGAGGCGTACCTCGGCTGCGGACGCCCTGGTACGGCCGCCCATTGAGCCGCCAAGACGTTGAGCCGGTGATGTGATTAATACCTTCATTTCCCGTCCTCTCCGGCAAACGGTCCGTCGGTGTGGCTGACGATTTGCGGGTTTATTACGCCACTTTACCCTGTTGCTCCCACATAAGGAGCGTACGATCGCTCGCGAGTACGTGATTTTAATGAGCTTTTTTCGAAATTGAATTAGGAACCATTAGCGTGGCGTATGAGGGTACGCATCGGTGCGAACGCACTTGCCCACATACACACACGCACACACAGGTGGGATGAGGTTTGATCCGCGCACTGTCAAGCACTGTCTCGCGATGACTTCGAGGTGTCGGAAAGCCGGAAGCGCGGGCTTGATTGGGTTTGGGCGCGAGTATGGCTCGAGTGGTTCGTCACGCACTTACGCGCCCGACCGGCCCGTGCACATTGATTAATGACGAGCGGATTGTGCGAATTCGCGTAAAATGTGCCCCACTTGAAGGTTGCAGAGACAAACAGAGATGAATCGTTTCCATTCAGCGACGACCGTTGAACCGTTTCCGAGGCGCTGCTCCAGCCCACCCCGGGCTGCAGGACATAATTAAGAGGTATGGGTAAGCAAATTACGTTCGACATCCTACACCGCTTGGAAAATGGGCCCTCCCCGGCAAGGTCATCGAATTGGCCAAGGACAAGGGTCTCGGGAATGATGGGCATCGCGCAAATGAAGCATTGCCCGTCTCAGCTAATGAAGCACGCACAGGTTCAACCCTCTTCCCACACAACAAAATAAAGCGAAGCTCCCTCCGGTGAGGAATGAGAGGCAGTTCAGGTCAAAATGAGCAAGCATAATAGCTTTCATCTCATTAAAGCGTGGCCAAGCATCGTTGCCGGCGCATCCGCTTTCCGGCACGTCAGGAGTCATTTCAACCGGATGCAGTTTGCATGATTTGCGTGATTGATGCGTTTATACAAATTATGCTTCCTTCGTTTTTGGGGCACCCGTGCGGTATGATATCCGCGCGATTATGGTGCGATCAGAACGCGCCGCACAGTGCTACAGCTAGCAATATTAGGTGGACATTGAATGTTTTTAATGGAGTGCGTATGCGTTCCAATTAATTTGGGTAGTCATCAAAACGTTTGAGGTAATTTTTTTGTTTTATGCCATTTTTAAAGATCTAATTCTATTTTATTTTGCATAACATTTAAAGCATTTAATGCAATGCATTTAATTACAGTTTGCATAACCGTTGACCCATGAACATTCGGCTTTGAATAAATTAAATAAATTTTCGTATCCACTGGAATGCATTTATTCTCTAAATCCACTGTTGAACAAACCCGAAGCCCAAAGGCGCCTGACAGTATGCAATCGTGTGACGTTAAGCACGTTCCGCACGTCGCCTCGTGTGGAAAATCATCGTAGGAGGCATTTATGTTTCCGTTTTCGGTCCAGTGTCAACGATTTTCAACTCACGCGCGGAACGCACGCTAATATATACGAAACGACTTCATTATCGGCTCATGATACGCGGAAGAGTTGCACTGCTGTGGGGATGCTTTAAATTGCCGGCCAATTGCTGCTTATAAATTGGAAGCGCTCATCCACTTGCTCCCAATGCCGCTCGACTGCCCTCCCGGCTCTATTCAATGCAAATTGTGTTCCGACAAAATGTTGATAAAATGTTTACTTTTTGAGAAGTTTCATAATTATTTCTTACTCCCAGCGAAACGCACAATGCCATTCAGTGGCGCACACAAAACGGAACAAACTGCTCGACTCGTTGGCGGAACAAGCGCGTCTTACATGTTTACGACATTGAATAAAACATTACCACAGCTTCACACGCATAATTCGTGGTCACGGTCACTCCCGGCGCTCAGGCGCCGCTATCGCTTTAAATAGTGACTTATAATAAGGTTCTTTTTAGACTCCCGATTTTGGAGACCGGCGGAAACGATTGCCCAATAGAACAATGGTTCGCCGACGGAAAAGAAGCCTTTCCGTGCACCATTTTGCTACAACATCGTCTCGTTCGGTGTTTGTGAATTGATTTTGTCCCTCATTTTCCCGGGATTTTCTTTTTTTTTGTTTTCGTTTCCCACTTACCGGCAAACATTTCCCCGGAGAAAAGAATCTCCCACGAGCCCGGCCCACTCCACCGTCCCATCGCCACCGGTTATCGCAAACGCCATTCAGCGAGTCAAAAAGGGCACACAATCCCCGGCCCGCTGGCAAATGGAGCACACAAAAGTTCACTTAAATAGATGATGACAGCATCTTGACAGAGGTTCGGATCAGTATCCGGGCGGTAGCCGAAGTGGCATCGGTGCGCGAGACCGACGGGAGTCAGGAGAGAAAAGTCACCTTCTTCGACCACCTGTTGGCGGGCGTTCTTCCCGGGAAGCAGGAAAAGTGAGCCAACGGGCTGGCCTGGGTTCGATGAAGCTCGTGGATTTTATGCTTTACCTCTGCACGGTGCTTTTCCGCTGAAGTATTTCGGTCACCGCCGTAACGGCAGGAGCTGCTGGGAAACCGTCACGTTTTCAATTATCTGTACGATCTTTGGGATGATTAAATGACACATCAAAGAGCTGCTGACGGAAGTCCTCCACCGTCAGCGTCGTGCAAAGTGGTAGCCGGTTCATTTTGGCAGTACGTAACTTGTGCATCCAATCTGCCCGATTGATTTTACCTTTGTGGCGCAGCGCTCGGCAACAAAAGCGCCCGAGCGAAATGACACGCAAAAGCTGGATTACTGAAGCGTGTTGAACTGAACGTAGCAACCACTTCCCCTTCCGCCCGGGGTCAACGGTCATCCCGAAGGCTGGCTGCGCGAGCCCGGGGCCGATTTGTTCCGACAAGCTAATCGATTGTGGAACCATGCCAAACCGACGCCGCCACGGTGCATGCGATGATCGATGAATCGTTGCATCCATCATTACCGGCACCGGCGGTAACGGGCTCGAAATTCTTGCACCCCGCGTGATATGCCCGGCCGGAAGACGTGCAGCCCGGGTGCGCAACCGCGGGACGTAATTTAAATCCCATCAATATTAATGCAAGGCCACCGACGGCACACAGTCAGCTCCGGCTGCGCGGGCCCACAATAGGAAAGCGGCTCGGAATTATCGCGTACAGAGTGTCGGTGGCTTATCACTGGCTCTTGTACTGCCGTCGCCCTGGTGATGGTTGCCGCCGAGGTGCATATTAATGATGCTCCACCCATCGAAACTGCCGGCAGCTTTTCCCGGTAATGTTTTCGCTGCTCGTAGACGGTTCGTAGAACAATAAGCAACTGCTGGTAGCGGTGGAGCGCTGAGTTGAAACCGTCCCGAATGCTGCTTTTCCCGCACGGTATCCAGTGTCGTGCGAATATGCGATTTCACCGGTGTAATATTAACCGCCCCGAAGCTGGCCACCGTCCCAGCATCGCCGGTTGTTGATGTGGTTATTGTTGGAACTGATATGAATATACATAAATAATAGCAAAACAACGTGAGATACATGCAGCCGTTTCATCGCGTTCAAACACGAAATAAAAACATCATGAATTTCTGCTCACAACAAGCTTGCAAGCCACCGCGCGAACATATGGAATATGTTATCAGTCCCGCGTATAAGTGTATCAACTAAGGAAACTATAGATCAAACCCGTAGGAATCTCCTTGGCGGGAGAAAAGTTTCGCGCTTCCCTCGACCAGAGCAAAGACTGGAGCACGATCAAACGTGCTGCAGCTTTCCAAACACCCCGCCACCCATTTTCGAGCAATTGAACGTGGCAAGCGAAGCAAACCCTTCCAAGCATCCTTGACATACAACACCGGTAGCAGCAGCAGCACCAGCAGCGAGCAAGGATTTTCCGACCTCTCATGCAAACGCGCGTGCTCCGGTGAAAAATGAATGCACAATAAGTCATGAAATAAGATTAACGACATCATAAACCAACCGACTTCAGAGGGCGTGTGGAAAGCTAAGGGTTTTCCCTTGTCTTTGTTTACCGCCGCCCGTCGTGCAAAAGGACCTTGCTTTGAGCGGAAAGTTAATTTGCACTGATAACGGAAAAGTTGTGCTGCTTGTGTGGACAGCATCCCTTCACAGCCCGGTCGGTGGCTGCCTGGTGCAGATCGGCCTGGGGGTGGTACTCGAAAACTAGCTTGCTAATTGATTTCACCCGAGATTGCATTAATTAAGTACTTATGTCGAAGGGCATGTCAGCAAGCCTTTTGCATCAGCTAATAACAATTCCAGAGAAGAGGCTGATTTTTTTTATTATAACGATTATAATGAAAACAGCAGTCAATGCCAATTCTATCGCCCTCTCATGAACAGAATAGTGGCTTCGATCCCGTCATATAAAAGATATGCCGGTCCCTAGCCCAAGTTATTTCACATTTTTATTTAGCTTTTACAGAAGGTAAAAAAGGTGTGTTTTTTTAGCAAAACGTTCAAAATTAAACTAAATATTGAATATGAATATGATTTGCTAGTCTACAACGAAAAGACAGCTAAAATCACATCAAAAACAAAAACATAGTTGAAGTTGGGGAATCATGAAAGAATTAGTAACCAATACAAACGTTTCAAGGTAAATAAAAAAAAAATTATGGAGTGTATGAAACCAAAATTAAAATTTAATAAATGCATTATTTTTGCTCAACATACTCTGAAATAATTGAATCATTTTTTACCATCAACGAATATCTAACGATACTTAAGATAGATAAGGTATTAAACTGAACAGATTAAACAGATTCTATTTAAATTCACGATTTGCGAACCTTTGCAAAATTGCATTAAAAAGTAATCCGTCATTTAAGCCGCTAATTTTTAAATGATTTGACCTGAATAATGGCTGGGAAAGTGTTTTTTTGTAGTACAGTTGGCATCTTCTTCACCTGAAATTCGGAAAATAAACCTCTCGCCATGTTGTTTTAAAACTTTACATTAATCATTTCTCCCATTTATTTGAAGGTACTAAAGATTCGGAAAGTGTGCTGAAAATAAAATCACAACTCACAATAAATCACACGAAAATAGCTGTCGTTCGAGCGTTTGTGCGTTTGAAGCGATGCATCAGCGTCCACATGCGTTTTGTTTTCCACCGACGGGCGGCAAATGCAAATTCTCACCGTTCTCACACGCCAGCCTCGGTCGACGATTTATCATGTCGCTTATTGCGCGTGCAACTCTGCTGACTCATGACGGTTCGGAGCAATTCTTCCATGCCCAGCAGGAAGTCCTAGTTCTCGCGCGGGGAGGGTTCAGCTTTGTGTATGCTTTGCGCACACAACCCCACGGCACCGTTCGCGCGCGCGCACAGATTGGCACCAACGATAGTAGCACCTTTCGGGGTGAAATAAGACCCGAACGGATGGCTCCTGAGAGCCTACCTCCATCGCTCCCTCGCTGCTCGACACTCGGCAATTGGCGAGTATCGTGAGCCAAGTTTATTGGAACACTAAAGCCGATGATCTGGCTGGTTTGTCCGGACCAAACGCGAGGCAAGACCGTCACCTCAAGTGCTTCAAGTGCTAAAGAACGCGTGGGTCCAAGCCGTGACACCGCACAAAACCCGATGGTTCTTTAATGACAGCTGCGTACTCGGGGTGCCCGCAGCATGCGGTCGTCCAGCGTACAAAAGAATGAACCAAGAAAAGAACGCACGTAAGAGTGCTAACCGTTCCCGATCGGGGAGTTTTTTTAATGTTTTTTTTTTTTTTACACGTGTAACAAATAGTGCACGACCGAGAGTAGGAGTCCGAACCGAAGGGGGTCACCCCATCTATCATAATCGTAGCGCGGGTCTGCGTCTGCAGCTGTCTCAGATTTGACCACACCCTCGCTTGACCTCGTTTCCGGGTGATGCAATTCGATTGTCCCTTCCGCAGGGTATGACCATTGGAAAATGCACGTTTCCGTCCGGACTCATGGGTGCTGACACGGCACAAATTAATCATTCTACATGCACGCAACATTCGACCATCAATATCGACTTTGTTGCAGCGTGCGAATGTCGAATTCGGTCCAGCAAAAACGCGTCTTTCGCTGGAAACGCATTATTTTGCCATTTTGGCTCGGGCGGGCCCGGGGATTGTTTGCTTTATATTTTACCCCACCCCGAACCCCACCACTCCATCCGCCGTTGCGTAGTAACATTGATCATGACAGCGACGCCAACCGGAACCATTGCTGGTGGCGGCAGCGTTACGGTCGCCACAAAATGATGAAACGCAAATACTTCCGCCCAGCCCGTCAACGCCACCCCGTTCCCCGCTTGGGCGGCAAATGTTTGCGAGCCGAACTGAAATTCGCAATACGCAACAACGCGCCGACCGCTGGCCGGGGATGGGTCGACGGTCCACCCGTTCTCGCCAACAAATCATTAATTTTTGAGCCCTCTGGTCGGGTGTTGTCAAATATTTATTTTTCATTCTCATGCTCGGCGTTTGTCTTCCCCTTCTCCCAACAGGATGATTTGCCCGGTCAGGCGCTGCTGGATGTGGTTTTTGCGCGCCTCAATCTGATAGAGACGGCGTACTTCGGGATTCGTTACATCGATCAGGATAATCAGACGGTAAGGCAAGGGCATGGTGGGGGGTGGCATGGGTGGTGACCGTGCCGAGCGCCGGTAATAAAATCTTCTCCCTTCTCCCACAGCACTGGCTGGACCCGGGCGCAAGACTGTCGCGGCAGCTGAAGGCGGGCAAGGTGCCGTACGATCTGTACTTCGGCGTCAAGTTCTACGCATGCGATCCGTGCAAGCTGGTGGAAGAAATCACGAGGTACTGTTCGGTCGCTCCGCGCCAAACAACGCACCAGAATCGGCAAAAGGAGGCCAATAAATTGTGGAATTAATAAACGCACCTCTCACTCCCGTCCCTTCCCGCAGATACCAGCTATACCTGCAGGTCAAGCAAGACATTCTTCAGGGACGGCTGCCGGTTTCGTTCGAACTTGCGGCCGAGCTCGGGGCGTACGTTGTCCAGGGTAAGTGCCGGTGCCGGTCCTAAATTCTGCCTTCCACTGCGGTTACAACGTTCTGCTCGTTCTTGTCTCTTGTGTGCAGCCGAACTTGGCAATTATGATCCCCGCAAGCATCCACCCGGGTACGTGTCCGAGTTCCGGCTGCTCAACAACCAGACGAAGGAGATTGAAAGCCGCATCCACGAGCTGCACATCCAGCTGAACGGCATGTCCCCATCGCAGGCCGAGTTCAACTATCTGGACAAAGTCAAGTGGCATGACATGTACGGCGTCGATCTGCATCCCGTTCTGGTATGTGTTTGTGCTAATGCGGCCGTTCCGCAGCCGTCAAACGCAGCGTTTCAGCGGCTCGCCACGTGTGTAACTAATCGTCTTTCCCTACGCTCGGCAGGGCGAGGACAGCGTGGAGTACTTTCTCGGCCTAACGCCCGGCGGTATCGTGGTGCTGCGGAACAAAACCACCGTCGCCCACTACTACTGGCCCCGGATAGCGAAGGTCTACTACAAGGGACGATACTTTATGCTTCGCGTCTGTGATAAAAACGTAAGTACGAAACGATTGGCGGCTGCTCTTCGCCGGTTCGCCGAAGTAATCCCAACCGCAATCTTCCCACCAGAACGAGGTTAGCACGTACGGTTTCGAGACACCAAAAAAGAGCGCCTGCAAGCATCTGTGGAAATGTTGCGTGGAGCACCATTCGTTCTTCCGGCTGGTGCGGGTCGCACCGATGCAGGCCACCGGCACCCTTGCCAGCAAGTACAGGTAAGTTGGGTGCACCATGGCCAGCTTCCTTTGGAGCCACAACCGACACAAGTTCTCGAACTCTCGCCCACACAGTGCCCGCTCCGATCGGCACTCGATGAAGGAGCTTTCGACGCAGCAGCGCGTACCACCGGCGTTCACGAGGACACCGTCCCGGAGGCAACCGAGGCGCGTGCTAAACGATCCACCGCCACCGCCGGAGGACAAGATGTTCGACGCGCCGAAGTACATCCAGCAGGAAATCAAATCCGTGTCCATACCTCAGCCGGCGCAATCGTAAGTGTTCGCTTTGGGCTCGTCTTTAGGCATCTCATGCTGATGTTGCTTCTTTCTTCAAACGCACATTCACGTTCGCACCGCACCACTTCCGCAAATGTGGCGGGTTTTATAGCTTCGAGAGCCCTTACCGTTCTACTTGCAGCATCCCGGCGGCGCTGAACGGAGGTAGCGGCAACGGGGGGAAATCGCCGGGTCCGGTGCCGCCGGATTCGCCGCGTAGTACGCGCAGTGCACCGTGGATGCGTTCGCAGCAGCGTGGTTTGTTCGGGATCAACTCGAGCCCGAAGTCGGTCCGATCGGCGTCGACGCGTATGAGCGCACCGGCCAACAACAGCCGAATGCGTTCGAGCTCGGTCGAGAGCCATTCGTCGAACGAATCGCGTTCGGGGAGACGCCGACGTCACCGGAGCCGCCGCGTGTCGGACAACGAGAGCGAGATGAGTCGTGGTTCGGGCCGTTCTGGCCGTTCGCACAACTCGCACCGGAAGCACCGGCGCCATCGCTCGAAGAACCGGCGGTCGGGCCGGTCGGACACGGAAAGTCGCGACCGGAGCTACTCGGGCCACCGGCGATCGACGGACTCGATCGAGCTGGTCGACTCGGGCGAACAGTGGCTGGAGGTGCAGCGGAAGCAGCACTCGGACGCGGTCCCGAAGGCGGCCGTCATCAAGAGCAGCCAGGTGATGAAGGGTTCCCATCCGGACTCGGGCATCATACAGCACCATCACCGGAGCCGGCGGCACCGCAAGCACCGGTCGCCATCGGAGAAGATCTGGTCGAGCGAGCTGACGAAGCACCTGCAGTTCGATCTGGTCGACACGACCGGCATGACCGAGGACCAGCTGCGCGAGATCCCGTACACGGTCGTGGAGACGAACCATGCCGCCAAAAAGCCGAACACGCTGAAGGTGCACAAGACTAGTCATCAGTCGGCGACGTCACTGTCATCGGCGCACCAGCACCATCCGCCGCACCAGGCGAGCAACAACCGGATCGATCGGATACGCGACCCGTACCCGAAGGGGGAGGGCAGCCTGGTGGAGAACGGCATCAACGGGGGCTCGATACGGTCGGCTAGCACGATCAGTTCCTCGCGCGACTACGATCGAAACTCGGGCCTTATCAGGTGAGTGTGCGTGAAGACGGGCGAAGACGGGCGAAGATCGCTCAAGCTAACGCTGTTTGTGATGTCTTCCTCAAGAATGATGTCCAGCATGAGTATGGGAGACTTTATTTCCCCTACCGGATCCAGTTTGAGCCCGCTCGATAGCTCCGGGCTTCGGGTTTCCCACGAGCACACCGATTCGGGACTTGGAGCGGATCAGGATTACGCGTACTCCTCGGAACGGTGAGTAGGTTGTTTGTCGAACCTTTGCCTGCTCGGTTCGTGACTCGCGCATGACTCCCTTACCGCCCCGCAGATCCAGCGACAGTGCCAAGTACGGGACGAACAAGTCGTCCGGCGCGTCCGTGACGTCCGGCCACACGAAGTCCTCGTCGTCGAACACGATGAAGTCACACCATCACACAGTGAGTAGTAGGAAACCACCGCTCTGTCCGGGCCGTACCGGACCGTTGCAAACGAACACACCCGCACCCGCAGCAATCACTCAGCAACCCCTGCCACAACAACAGCAGCAGCAGCAACAGCAACTTCTGCTGCAGCAGCAGCAACAACAGCAACAACAGCAGACACATCTTCCAAGCAAATTTTCCTCGGTACCTGGTGTACATAGTGCCAACGGGAGTAACAGTCGCTTGATTAATACGAATAACACACACTATCAGAACAATCACTACACATTCAGCCTAACCCGTAACCCACACCAACACCACCACAACCATCACAACCTCCACCATCTCAACCAGAACCATCACTACCAGCAGCAACCGTACCGGCAGCAGCACAACCTCACTAACAATCTCGGTGGCCATCGGGCACCGGCCGGTGTCGGCAGTATGGGCAATGGGTTAAGCACTAGCACCTACCTGGACGCGGTGGCGACACTGTCGTCGTCCGCCGCTCCCTACCACTACTTCTTCGACGGTACCGGGTTCCGGTCGAACGTCGGCGGAGGTCCTGGCGCGGGCTACCAGGGTGGTGGTGCCCGCGGCACCAAGTCCGACATCGGCGTACCGATACGTCCGAAGCGTCACTATCAGCAGCACCAGCATCAGCAGCATCAACAGGCGTCCCAGCACATCACCAGTGTGCACGGTTTCGCGCGTACCGGCGACCGGAAGCACCGGAACGCGCCGGTTCCGGTGTCTCCGGCGTTCAACAAGTCGACGGCTATCGACTATCTGGAAAACTATAAGACTGGCGTGGAAAGACTTGTCCACCAGGGCGCTGCTGCCGGTGGTGGCCCAAATAATAATAACAATCCGGAAGCGTTCACCGGGCTGCTCGGGATGGGCGCTACCGGCAGTCAGAACGTGCTGAACAATAATAATGGCTGCCTGCCGAAGGCGGCCGCCGATGATCTGAACGGGCCGCTTATTTGTTTCGATTCGAACCGCAATCAGGAACCGGGTGATGCGACCAGTGTAAGTAGCTGAAGCTTTCCGTTCCGTTCGCTTGCATGTGTCGCTTGCATGTGTCGTCTATTTATTTTAGTTTTGCTGTTTGTAATGTCTTGCAAACACTAAAAAATTGCATGATTTCTTGTTCTGTTTTTTTTTTGGGCACTGGGAAATGACTCCTTGCCCGGATGAACAATCGTTGGAGGAAATTAAATCCGCCGTTTGGTTGTTTGTATTTTGCTCGCTGTCAACCCAACACATATAGTACAATTAATTGCATACTTTTAGGCTGATTTTAGGATTCACAAAAAAAATCATTATATTAGCTCTTTTTCACGTCATGTGTTTATCCCTTTCCCGCTCGTGCTTACTAAGTAAGGAAGGATTTTCGTGTACACATTGTATTTTTTTTACAATTTATCTAACAACCTTTCTCCGTTCCTGGAGCATGGTGTGCGTGCTAAGAAACAAAATGAACCAGGTTGGGAGGTACCCACTCAAGCGTCCCACTTTGCATGCATTTTCCTGTCAGTTGTTACACGTTCCAGTTATCCTTCCAGTGCGTTCCTGCACTCCTCCTTCCATTGCTCGAGAAAAGTTAAACGAAAACCGAACTTTTGTTCTACCATTCAGTCGATTCCCATCCAACTCACCACCCACCCGTAAGCTTCCAGGCACTGGTACAGCAAAGCATCTTTCTGCACCCATTGGCGAGAAAAATGGGAGCATTACCACTGAGTGTGCATTTTA
>JXXA01000306.1:0-16659 GCA_000956255.1 Anopheles punctulatus | reverse complement strand
TCAACGCGTCGCCGAATAAACATACTGTTTGCGGTCGGTTGCACACCCGCAGCTGCTGGCGTTGCCGAGGTGATGGTGGAGTTGGTGCCGACACGTATGATGTTCCCGATCGGGACGTTCGATTTAACAACCGTCGGTGATCTGGGGAAAAATATAATGCACAACAATTAGAACACAGCACTACAACATGATCGACTTGTGGTACTACCTACCCAGCCTTAACAGTGCCTGCCGTTCCGGGCGCAGTTTTATTGATCAAAATCTGTTGACCACCCTGCGACGTCGGCAGTATCCGGCGCATTGTCGGCGAAGCAACCGCCTTCCGTATCACGTAATCATTACGTCCAACGTCTTTGTAGCTGTAGCTAATCGTTTGCTTTGCGGTAGTGCTGGTAACACCTGCACTGGAGACGCCGGTAACGGTCGGAGAAATAATGTTGGCTGATGGAATGACAGTCATGGTGGATGTGGCGGCTGACGAAGCGGCAGGAGCAGCAGCAGCGACAAGTTGTTGCACACCCCGTCCGGTCACGGTGCTGACGTTTGCCGGGCTTGCCTTAGTAATCGAGTGACTGCCGAGTCCTGCCGCTGGTGATTTAGTTGCTCCACCGGAAGCAACAGTGACGGTACTTTTTCCTACCCGATTCGTCATTGGTATTGTACGATTGGGAAAAATCATCGCAGGCGTTGGCTTTGCTACCATTACCTGTGGGTGCGATACGGGCTGCGTTGTCTTGGCAACGCTCGATTGGATTGTTGCAGGCGCCGGTTGGCGATTCACCGACGCTGCTGTCCCGGGCATGGTACCACTGATTTTGCCAGTCATGCTAGCGGTGGAAAGGAGCGTCACCGGTGTTATCTTCATCGACGATGCCGATTTTTGCAACGTACCCATTGGACGAACGTTTGACGAAACTGTGCCGACGGTGCGGTTCGTTCCAACATGGCTGGTCACAACAGAAGGCGCTGATTGTACTTGCGTTATTTTTGCCATCTGTACGGGGGTTTTCTGTACGAGCGGTTTCTTGATCGTTTTGGAAACCACGGTACCTTCTCCACCTCCTCCTCCTGCTCCTGCTCCACCTGGAGTTTGCACTGGAACTATCGTCATCGACATTGGACGGGGTTCGGCGGTCGTTTTTGGTATCGAAACGGGGCTGTGCTTCATCAATGCTGTTACCAATGAGTTGGCAGCAGACTGCTTCGTCGCACTGGCATTGAGTCCCTGCGGTTGACTTGCGCTAACCATCACAGATGTTTTCGGGACCGTTTTGTGGATGATCGGCGCGTTTACAACAGTACCGCCGGTCATCGGTTGCGCACGGTTTGCGGTGGCTGCTGGTTTAGCTCCACCTTTAGCTACCGCCGTACTGATCGGTGACGATGCTGCTTTCGATGATACCACGAACCTTGGGGAAGGTATTGTGCCGGCGGGGTTTGCTGACGTCTTGGCAGCCGGAAGCACCGTCTGCACGGTCTGCAGCGCAGATGGTCTGCTGTTCGCTGTCGTTGGCTGCTGTTTCGTGACGGGCGTCTGCTTGAACGTAGGTGACGGTTGCCTGGTTTTAGCAGCGGTTTTTGCGAGCGCTTGTTGCATGAGCGTATTTGTAGCGATAGTACCGCCACTCAAGGAGCTGGAGCTATTCGTTCGAGTCATTTGAAAGCGCGCGGCGGGAGTGGGATTGGAAATGATTGGAGGAGGCGGAGTTTGAGAAGTTTGCACCGCGGCCTTTGTGACCGTCACCTTCGGGGACATGGGTTTGGCGGGTTGCTGCGTTAAACTTGTTAGTGATTTTGCGGTCTTCAACATATCCTTCATAGATGAGCTGATGGTGGTGGTAACTTGTTGCTTCGTGGTTGCTGTGTTTTGCTGCGCGTTTAACGCAGCAATGCCAACGTTATTTCCACTTGCACGCTTATTATTGCCAGGCCGCTGGTTCGTTTCGGGTTTCTTGGGTGCATTTGAAGGTGGTAAAGTCAGCATGTTTGTTAAGTCATCATCATCGTCACTCGGAATAAGCGTCATTGCCGGTGTTGGTGTTGTTGCGGCGGCGGGGGTGGGGGTGGTAGTTGTTGTTGCAATGACTCCTCCGTTAGGACCCATGCTCACTGTGACCGGAGTGGTCACTGGAATTCTTGCAGTAGAGCTACTGCTACTATTAGACGTAAGCCGATAGCTAGCAACACTGGCCAGTTCCATGCTGTTTGCGTTCTTCTTACCTACACCTTGCCCAATCGCTAGTGATATTGCTGCCGCTGCACCATTGCTGACAGTCGGTAAAGTAGTGCCAGTGACACTACTCCCAGCAATGCTGACAGAAGCAGTAGACGATAGTAAGGACAGTGTGCCAGATGACACACTGCTTCTCGTAGGACTAGTATCGAGCGTCGGAGAAAGCAGCGGAACATTTCGCGGCGCAAATGGGCTGGAGGCACCGGCTGACGGCGTAAGCGAGGAAGAAGATGCAGCGGCCAATTGCTCACTCAGTCTGCTAAACAGTGAGGATACACCCTGGACGATACTGCTGCTGTTGCCGGTAGATCCACCGACACTCGACTTTCCACCTAGCCCCGATTGGTTCGGTTTCTGAAATGAGCTTATGTTGGAAATCGTTAACCCGGACGCTACTGAAGATGGTGGCATTCCTGCGGGCGGTGGTGGTAACAACGGTGAGCTTCCTTGCGTGTAGTCCGTCATCTGCTTTAAGGGATTGTAGCCACTATTAACCGCGGCTGCGGCGGCACTACGTTGCGCTGCTATTTCGGCCAGCGATGCGTTGGAAGAGTTTGCTAGCGAAGATTGATTTAGGGCAGCAAGCGCTGGTGGCGGTAAGGTTCCGGTTCCGGTCCCGCTACCGCTACCGTTACCGTTACCACCACCAACACCACCTCCACCTGATGTTGGCTTGCCCGAATAATAGCTGAGCATGTTCGCTATTGCCGTAGTTGAGGGGTAGCCTTTGCCTGATGTTACTGCCGCGGCTGCCGCTGCGGCTGCTGCTACGGCAGCTGAACCGCTGAGCTGACTGCTGCCAGGCCCAACTGAAGGCAACAACGATTGCCCATTGCTCATCGGAGAAGGGTTGGGAAAAGTTGGTAAAGAACCCATACCAAATGCGTCCATTCCACTACCGCTTCCAGCCGCCATCGAGTAGCTGCCGTAAACCTTCGCAAGCATGGCTGCATATGTGGGATCGTTCAGTAGAGAAGAATACTGCTGCTGAGCACCGTACGGCATGTAGAGCTGCCGGCCGAGTGACGAACCGTACGAGGAGTAATCGTTGCGATACATATCACCGCCACCCATGGAACCTGTGGCCAATCCGGCCATACCACCGTAACCCAAGCTAGCGTAGTACGATGCCATCGACGCACTGTATCCACCGGCCGGTCCGAACAACCCGCCCGGTGCGGCTGCCGCGCCCATCGAACCAAACTGCGACAGATAGGAGCGATTCTCGTTGTTCTGTATTTCCCGCTCGTACGCAGCCCACGCTTCCCGCTTCTCCTCCTCGCTCAGATCCTGCTCGGGTTTGTTCTCCAGCAGCGAGTCGTGCACGTGGTACTTGAAAATCTTGTTCGGAAACGTGCGCAATAGCGACGCGAGTACATCGTCCGCCGGCAGAATCGGCGTTTCGCGCGTCATCTCCGACACCTTCGTGAGCGTGTACAGCTCCGCCAGCTCGCCGTAGCTGTAGTGCCGATCGATCTGCTGCTCGTCCACCACACGGAAGCTGAGCGCCTGCTTCGTGACCGAGCGCGAGTAAACCTTCTCCTCCATCGTGCCAGCCGCTATCAACCGATACACGTAACACTCGCGCTTCTGCCCCAGCCGAAAGATGCGAAAAATGTTCTGCTGATCGTTGGACGGATTCCAGGACGTGTCCAGGATGATGACACGGTTCGCACCGGTCAAGTTAATGCCCTGCCCACCCGCTTTCGCCGAGATGAGAAAGCACTTCGTGCGCGTGTTCGCCGGATCGTTAAACGACGTGATCATCGCATGACGAATCGATTTTGGTGTCTTACCGTCCAGCCGGTAGTAATCCTGGCCCGGTTCCCAGGGACCCTTGAATGCTGTGTACGCGTACGCCTCCGATTGCTGTGGATCTTTATCCTGGTGGTGAATCTTCGCCATAAAGTGTTCCACCGCATTCAGCACCGAAACGAACCCGCTGAAGATGAGCACCTTCTCGCCGCGCTCCTTGCTCTGCTTCAGTATCTCAAACAGAATCCACAGCTTGTTGCTTGGGTACAGCGACTCCAGGTCGGCCGTTTCCAGAAACTGGCGCCACCAATCGTTCGTGACCGATAGCTGACCGCTCGCGATATCGTTATGATCGTCCGGTGAATCATCATCGGAATCGGGTGTTGCCGTTTTCCGGGCGGCATCTTTCCGATTTTTCTCCAAATTTGCGGCTTCCCACGCCTTCTCCAACACCTTCGGGTGGGTCCAGATCTGAAAACGCGGAAAATTCCCCCAAATTGTTTTAACCGATTGCCGCTAGCAGACACCATTCGCTTCATTTACCTTTCGCAGCGACGTGTAATCGGCGATCAGTTTGAATTTTTTAGTTCGGCCCTGCTCCCCGGGCACGTCCCCGCTGCTGGCGGTCGTGTATTCGTTCATCTGTAGGAATACCTCGTACATTTTTTCCTAAAACGAAAAACACGTTGTAAGACACGTTGTCGGTTTTCCTTCTCTCTCTCTCTCTCTCTCTCTCTCTCTCTCTCTCTCTCTCTCTCTCTCTCTCTCTCTCTCTCTCTCTCTCTCTCTCTCTCTCTCTCTCTCTCTCTCTCTCTCCGTTGAGATTCCTGCTACACTGGCTTTTCCCTCTGCCCGCATTTCGGTACATGCGGCAGAACTTACTTGTACGGGCGTCAGTGGAACGAATAGAACATACTCATACTTGTCCGGTAGGAATTCCTTCAACACGGCCGCTTCTTTTCGCTGAAATGGGAAATATCGGCATCATCCCACAGAACGGCTTCTCTCTGTCGCTCTCTCTGCCTGGCAAAAACATACCTGTACAAACTTTGAAAGCTTGTTGTGCAACACGTACGAACGCTGTTTCATAATTTTAATCGCTTGCTGATCCGAATCCTTACACTGGCCGTTCTTGATTGGGTTTGCGTACAGATTGCTAAATTCCTTATCACTTCCCAGGAAGGACGGCTTAATGAAGTTTACCATGCAGTAATCTGCGGAAAAGAGTGATTAATAAGATAAATGTTTCACCTCAAATTCGCCCCTCTACCCCCCTCCCCACCCGCCTCACTTACACTCTTTCAAATTGTTCTGTATGGGCGTGCCGGTAAGCATAATGCGCCGTCGCGTTTTAATCTTCGAAACCGCCTCACTGATCGCCGATCGTTTGTTCTTGATCTGGTGTCCCTCGTCACAGATCACCAGATCCGCGCCCGGATTCAGTAGATACTCCTTGATGTGTTCCAGCTTGCTGCTTCTGCTCCCGGCGGAACCCTTCCGTCGTTCGTAGTTTATTAACGCCCGGAACGCTTCGTAGCCGATCAACATCACACCGCAGTTCGGTGACCGACAGCCGAACCACCGCTTTAGCACCGCCAACTTTTCGTTCTGCGTGCAAACGTCGGCGAAGCAGTACACCTTCATCTGATGCCCGGTCCGGATCGCACCCTGCCAGCGTATGATTTCGTCCTTCCAGTTCATGACCGTGCTCTTTGGGCAGATGACCAGCACCCGGTTCGTGCGCAGCTGCGGATAGCGCATGACCGTGTGCAGCAGCGAAATCATTTGCAGCGTCTTGCCCAGCCCCATGCAGTGCGCCAGGATACAGCCAGACCCGGAGTGTTTGCTCATCGCGTCCACCGAACCGTACGTGTTGTCGTACATAAACTTGATGCCCTCGATCTGGTGTGGTTTGAGCAGCTTCACGATGTCCGGATGCACGCAGATCGGTTGCTTCTGCTGTGAGTCGTAATCCAGCACGAGATCACTTTCGCCCGGCCCGGGCCGATAAGTAGCAAGGAATTTTTTCAGTTGCTCTTGCTTTTTTTTCAACCGTGCCGCACGACTCTCTTCCTCCTTCTGGGCTCGTTTCGTCTCTTCCGCCAGCTCGTCGTTTGTGAGCATCGCCCGAATCTTTCGTTTCGGTTCCTTTTCAGTGGGCGTCTTAGCAGCATCGTCCGGTTCGCCCGGTGGTATCAGCTCCGCGTCGTCGGAACTGTCCGAACTGAGACTAATGCAATCCTGACCGTCTTTGGAGGGTTTCTCCTTCGGCGAGCCCGATGATTCCGCAGCTGCTTGTTGTGGTGTTGTTGCAGCTGTAGTGACTGGCGACGATGCTTTCGTCATCGTGGATTCCGTTGTGGCGCCGATAGTGGCACTAGCCTGCTTCGTATTGCTGCTGTCAATCGTACTTTCCGCTGTTTCGATGCCAGAAACGACGGAAGCTGGAGTAGGCTGCGTTTTACGCGGTGTTTTTGATGCGTTCAGAGCCGCACTGAAATTAAACGTTTCCAGCGTGAGGGCGGGCTTCCGTTTACGTTTACGCTTTTGCTTTTTGGACAATCCGTCGAGCAGCTCAACGTCCGAGTCAACACTAGAGGAAGATGTGTCCCGATCGGAGTCGGAGGAACGGTTTGCACGACGTTCCACGCGCCTACGCTTTTTGCGCGTAGTTTTCTTCGACTTTTCCGACCGCTCCTCATCGAAAAGATCGTTGCTGAAAAGTTCCTTATCTTTCGGATTGGCTAGCTCCATCTTGTTGCTCTTCCTACCCGTCTCAGAAGGCGAAACCTTTGAAGAAACCTCTTCCGCTTCACGCTCCACGCTTCCGTCTGTCAGCTTTGCGTCCATCGATTGTCCATTGGTAAGCGGGGGGGCGGTGGCGTCGCCATTTTCCAAATTCTCGTACAAACGCTTCCTGCCGCCTTTCCTCTGCGCGAGTTTGGAATCGTGGCGTTTCAAGAAGCTTTCCACCAGTGAAGCGGACGAATCGTTCGAATCTTCATTGCCAGAACCGTTTTGCTTTCCCCTTCCCACATGATTGCTTTCTTCCTCTTCTGACTCACGCAAATCTTCATCCCCACTGGTTGTTTCACTACTACTGAGTAGATTCAGCAGCTGACGTTTCATGTTTTCGTTGCATTTCTGCAAGAACTGTTCTTCCGTCTCAACCACATCTTTTTCACTCTCACTCTCACTCGATTTCTTCTCCTCCTCCCCGTCCCCGGCAGGTGATCTATCCGCCATCGTTACCGTGGAGTCGCTGCTACTATTCTCATCGTTCAAGAAATCCTCCATTGTGTGTTCCGTCTTTTTCTTCTTCTGCAGCTCCTTACCATCCTTTGCCTTAGCGGGAGCGGTACCGGTGATGCCCGTCGTAACATCATCATCCTCCTCTTCACACGCTTTCGCGCCACCGGAAATGGATGGCGCCGCAGTTCGACAGTTCACCAAATTGCTTAAATTGCACAACCGCTCGATCTGCATATCCTCGTAGTAATCTTCCCGCTCAGATTGCGTCATTTCTCGCACAGTTTTTTTCATTGTGGCAGGTGTCTTATTCGCATTCTCGCGTTCCTGACGCTGCTCCTCACCTGCGAGATAATCCTGCACCACGCCCACCGCATCCGGTATGATATCGTGCACGTCCGACATGATGTCGTCCACACCGCTAAGCACACCGTCGAGTAGATTTTCGTCCCCTTCTGCACGAACCGAATGTTTCTCCGCATCCTCATCATCCGGCGAACCGCTGCTGTCGGAGTAGATCTGATCGGCACGCTTTCCCTCGTGCTGCTTTTGCGACTCCATGCTGGACTTATGCTTTTCTTTAGCACTTTTGCGTTTCCGTCGGTTGCGTGTTACGAAATCTTTCATAATATCATTTTCATTTTCAGAATCGGAACTGCGTGACTTTGCTGAACCTTCGCTATCGCTACTACTGCTACTACTATTGCTGCTGCTGCCGCTGCTGCTGCTGCTCCCGGACAAGTTGTTACTGCTACTGCTCGAAGAATCTAGTAGACGTTTTTTGTACTGTTCATTCAGCGTGCGTTGCTCCTCATGCAGGTGCTCGGAATGCTTAGAACGCTCTGTTTGAACGGCTATTTCAACCTTGTTAGTAGACGAGGCGCTCACATTAGGCTTATCTTTATTAGCAAATGGAATCTGCTCGCACTGGCGGTTGATCTGCAAGAAAGAAAAAAACGCCAATTAATATCCAGGTTTTCGGTGCTAATTTTATGGTGTTTTAACAGAAAATAAATATTAAGTTTTCCAGAATAAAAAAAAAACTCATACGCTAATGACAAGCCTAATACGTACAACAATGTATTTCCGTCATACAACACTTGATAACGAGCGATAAAAGTACCAACACAAACAAATACGAACAAAATATTTCCACTTACCTTCTGGAATATGTTGGACAACTGCGCCAGCTGTGCGGTGCCCTCACATTTTCCCGCCTTTTCGAACCATTGCTCGCAGTGTTTGGAAAACTTGTTGCCTAACAATATCAGCTCCTCCAAATCAGCACTCTTTTTCTCGGCAGAACTGTCCGTATCCGAGCTAAAGTCGTCGTGCTGCCTCGCAACGTTCGATGTGCCAATCGATCCGGCTGACGATACGACGATATCGTCCGCTTCCAGACGTTCGGAGCAATTGGCGGACAGCTGCACGGACAGGGTGTCCGGAGTGTCGTTATCCTGCACAGGTGGTTGCATCTCTTCTTCCTCCGATGCCGTCGTCGTCGTCGTTCCGGTGACGTTCGCTGGCTTTGAGCGCTTTAGGATCGACTTCATCACGCGTTCGATGCGTTCTGCCGTTTTTTGAGCGCCGACGGTTTGGACACTCCGTTCTTGGGCCAGCTTGGTCGAAAGCGTTACCAATTTCTTGAGTTTCGATTCGTCGTTCTCGTCGGAGGACGAATCTTCCCGATCGCTCGGTTGCGGGGTAATGATATTTATCGTCGTGTAGGAGTGATCGTTCTCTAGTGGAGAGGATTTTGTTCGCGCTTCGTGACTGAACCGTCCCACCGAGTTGTCAAGCCCCTGGAGGATGTTGTAACACTCGTCCTGGCTGTCGGGCTCCTCGTCTGACAATTGATAACTAATCAGCTCATTTCCGACATCCATTATCATCTCCTGGATTTGTGGCTCTTCGATTTCAATTTTGGTTTTAAAGCAAGATTCATATGCTTCTTCTCCCGTACCATCTGCCGCAGTGTTGTCCTTGTTGAAAAGATCCTGCATCCCGAGATCCTCCACGTAGGGAACACTGAACCGTTCACTGCTATGGTCTACCTTTATCGTACTACTGTTTGTGACGTTTGTGCTGTTGTTTCTACCGCCACCACCGTTCAAATATTCGTGATCTGCCAGAAAACGATGATTTTGGCTGATGATAGTGATCTGATTTGTGATCGATGAATCGATGCGATTTTGCTCCAGTCCATCGTCACTTTCTAGCAAAGCTTTTGCTGGCGAAAAATCTTCGCTCGGATCTAGTAGCACGGCACCATCATCCTCCTCATCGTCGTCCGAGCGCAATTCCACGGAGACGTAATTTTCGTCGCCTTCTGCGTTAAAATCACTCACATCCATTATTTCTATATCGTTGAAAACGACTGTTTCCTCGATGGTAAAAGACCTACAAAGGATGAACAATCGTTAGTATTGTGAAAATAGCACAGCAATATTCTTCGCAAAGCAGCGTCTTTTGCATAATATTTTTTCAGAGAATTCATAGCACGTTCACTAGGTATTGAATTTATTATTATTTTTTTTCATCATGAACATAAACATGGTTTTAGAAATAATGTTCTCTCTTTTCACACCAAAGCACACACACACTGTAAGTAAACGGTCACATTCGTTCTATGTCCATTGGACAAATAGTTTACAATTGTAAAAACATGGCTTTAGCGTGATGGATCACGATACGGCAGTTTGTCCGGGTTTTTTCCGAAGCGGAAACTATGCGAGAAAAAAGAATACCCTTTGGGTCATTCGCGCGACGTGTGTGAGCGAGAGGGAAAACAAAACAAAAACAAAGAACTAACGCCAGGAGCAGCAGCATCCACGAAAGCGCTCCAAGCGACTTGAAACCAGCTAAAATGCCGTTTTTTATGCATTTTTACGCAGCAAAACTTACATCTTCGACCTGCGATTGGGAGTTGATGTGAATACTGTAGCGTCCAGCGTATGGAGAGCTCTAATTTCTTCCCGCTGAAATCGTCTCGTAGTCTAGATCGGCTGGCAAAAATGGGCCCGGCGAGTGTTTCGCGAAATATTCCGCATTCTTGACGGGGGTGATCACGGCACACACATAATTCATAAACGCACTTGTGCACTCGTTACGGTACGCACGATTCACGGGGCGAGCAGCAAGGTACCAGTTTTTCACCTGCCTTTGGCGCTGGCGGAATATAAAGATGGCCAAATAAGTAGAAAATCTGGACTCGCTTTTTCTTGCTTCTCTTTTGCTGCTTGCTTGCGCTACTGCGCTGCCCACTGCATGCATTCGGTTATCCGTGCTCCAAGAAAGTACCGGATAGTCCGTGTTAAGTTTCTGACAGGTATGAGTTTGGCTTACGTAAGATAATTCGTTAGCGATTATTGTTCAATATTTGATGAAAAATGTTCTATTTTCTATAGATCGAAATCGATTTTATTTGTAAAAGCGTGTTGGTAATGCAATATCTATTGATTTTTTTATTCGTATGAACTGCCGCTAATTTACGAACAAACTTCATTTAAATCAATGTACGAAGACGAACCCTGTTATGTCAGTCACAGTTTTGGCAGCACGGTTGTTTGCTGTTGTTTATGTCGCTGTTCCTTCAAATGTAAACAAAACGGGCTGTGTAAAATTGTGTTCAATCATGTAAAAAAATGGCATCACCGCAAACCAGATGGATAGTAAACTGTAAAACATGTAACAAATCGACAACGTCTGACAATGCAAGGATGTTATGTGATACATTTTCGAATAAAACGTTTCCCACCGTCGCCGAAGCACTCGCGCAATTTGCAAATATCAAGGTAGAGCGTATAAGACAGTTGCCAGGCAATGAGGCTTAACTTTGGCTTTCATTTTTGCTTGCAGCTGGATGTAGCGTCCGAGGGTTTCATATGTTTAGACGAATGTTACCAACAATTACGCATAGGGCTAGAGTTTCAAGAGTCGGTAAGGAACGTGTTTGACCACACTGCGATAGCATTACACGCAAGTCCAGATCTAGAGCCAACGGAGACAGTGGATGTCATTGTGTGGGATGAATCGCTATCGGATTGCATTGAAATTATGCCGGACAGCACTGATGAGCACTCATCAACCTACGAATCCAACATCATTTTAGGAAGACCTTTCGTGTTGCCGGTGAAAGATTTGATTGGCACGCACCTGAAGTTCGAAAACTTAGAGTACATCGAACTGAACGGCTTAATGTGCTGTGGCTGTGACACCATAGCGCAAAACGAAGACGAGCTAAAGTCCCACGTTTCAAAGTGCCACATAAAAGAGGACGATTCATGCGGGTTGTACATGTGCAACATTTGCCATCAATTTTTCCCCGACTCTCGTCAGCTGTGTTTGCATAACGAATGGTTCCAAGCGTCGGAAGTTTTCTTCTGCAAGCTTTGCTCATACGGATTTACGTCGAAGTCGAACCTGATGCTGCATATGGAAAGATGTGTCGGACATATGCAAGGTGCCACCGAGGACTCAGCGGATCAGAATGCGAAAGAAGACGATTGGCAAATACTGGAAGATCGTCTCGTGAAGGAGCAGGAGGATTATGATGAGTACAGTATCCTGCACACAGATGCGACGCGATGCTGTGCCTGTAACAAATTCTTTGCCAGTGACGATGAAATGTCAGAGCACGCAGCCTTGGTGCATAGGAGTCCGAATTCCGGCGGGAAAGGTAACGATGATTTCTACTGCAAGGTGTGTGGAGAGACATTCCGAACTAGCGGTGCGTTGAAACTACATAACTCCACCAACGGCAAGACGACACTGGTGTACTACTGCAAGCTGTGCGAGTTGCACTTTATTCGTGTCGATCAACTCGCACGACACTTCCAACGTTCCTTCAAGCATGCTTCTGCAGGGGGAAAACATCGCGACCCTACCCTAATCGCTGCCCTAAAACTTCAACAAACTGGAAAGCCGAACCGTCCACCTGGATACGGGTGCTGTTTTGTGCGTTGCAACGCAACGTTCGAGCGGGAAACGGATCTCCACAGCCATGTTCGAGAGCTGCACGCCGTTCGGCAAGGGATTCATAAAAGAGAGCGCAAGTCCGATCGACACGTTTGCGCGATTTGTCAGTTGAGCTTCAATAACGAGCGCAGCCTTCAGCGGCACCAGGATAATTGGCAGCTGAAGCAGGACAACGTATGTTGCCAGTGCGGGAAAGGCTTCACCAGCGGCAGTGCGCTTCGCCAGCACGAGCAACTGCAGCACGCAGACACGAAACTACAGTTCCAGTGCGACATTTGTGGGAAGCATTTCAAGAAGAAATCGCTCCTGAAACTACATCTCATCACACACCAGACGCTTCGCCGGTTCGGGTGTGATGAGTGTGACGCACGCTTTCATTTCGGATATCATCTAAAACGCCACCAGCAGGCCGTACATAGGACGGAGAGTTTTCCCTACGAATGCGAACATTGCGAGCGGAAAATGCCGGACAAGATGCGCTACGATCTGCACGTGCGAATGCATACCGGCGAAAAACCGTACGCGTGTCGATATGAGTGTGGTCGGAAGTATTCTCACCCGAGCGATCGACGCAGGCACGAGATGATGTCCCACACGGGTGAGAAACCGCATCGGTGCGGTGTTTGCAGTGTGACGTACGTGCGCCGGAGGGAGCTGCAGCTGCACTATCAAAAGCATCCCACTCATTCCCGGACAGAGTAGGCGCTGTTTGGTTTGGCGAGACAGGTTGTTAATTCGTTATTAGTTATGTTTGTGATTTTATTTGAATAATTTCTCGAAGAAATGAACTCATTGGATGTTGAAATTCGAACCGAAATATCCGAAAATAGGGGTCATTATAAAATGGTGCAGATTTCATGATACGTTTTCACACAATCTAAGCTTGCGGTGGTTCTGTTCGAAAAGTCTGCACCATCTATACTATTTACATTACTTGGACAATTCGTTTTCGTTCGGACTTGAATGGACGATACAGAAGACAGAGCACTTAATTATGGGCAAAAATCGTGAGATTTACTTTTACGCATTTATTACGTTCTACCGCCTACTTCGATCAGCTGTTGATCGATCAATTGAATCGCACTCTCTCGAACTTCGTACCCCTATAAGTAATAGCGAAAATAGCGTTTACGTTCTTCTCCACCAACCTGGGGCTTCTTCCATACAAATGTACCGTATTTTATGAAGAAATACAAAATCTAAACCCGGAAATGCACGCACTGACACTCACGCCCCAAAACCGCCTCGACTGCTCGCCTGATGCGTGATCCATCGCCGCGTTGCCATGACATCCACTGGCCCATCGACCGGGTATTACATGTTGCGGAACTGCTTGTGTAAATCGTTCAGCATGATCACGTCCGGATTTTCCTGCTCGAAGCGCGTCGGCTCATGCTCACGTTCGTCGTCGCCCCACTCGCCAAACTTTTGCTTCATCACATCCGGCTGGCGGCTCTGTTCCTCCTGTGCTTTCTGTTCGAGGATGGGGTGGGCACGTTGTCATACAGCAGAATAGGTTTGTGTCAAAATCAAATGTGGATGCGTTTTTTCGTTCGTTTGTTTGTTTGTTTATTATGGTTGTACGAGGAAGAAAAGTTTGTGTTGTTGCTTTCGTATCAAGAATTTGGACTGGGGTTTCCGATTTTTGCTTTCACTCTCTTTCTCTGTCTAAGTGTTGTGTTTTGTGTTTGATGAACCGACATACGGTTGCCTCGGAAGGTTTGCGTTGTTGTAAAACAAAGGGAGGATGATCGTTTTTCGTCTTTTCTTATTCTCATCCTCTTCTAACTATTAGGTTCAATTTTCCATTTTCAGGTTGTTTGCTCCTCGGGCTCCGCTCCGAGCGCAGGCAGAGGAATTATGGTCTCGTTTACTGAATAAACAGAATACAAACCGGACCCAACCGAACGGTGGAGGGATCACACGATTTTGGAAGTAGAGAAAAGGGAAAAAGAATAGGAGGACAAATAGTAGAATCGATATTGTACCAACTTTTACTAACAAACCAAACGATGGCAACGTGAGTATGAGTTTCAACAGTGCAGATGGAGCAACGTATGAAATAATCACATGAACACTAGCTTCGCCCGTGATGGATCCAGCACAATATTGTTATGTGTTTATTTCATGCATCACATCACAGCGTGCATAAAACTATGTCAAGAACTTTGCAGGATATTCCTAGACCGTTCGAAATATATTTCCCATGGTAACTTTGTGAAATCATCACTGAAACCATCTTTCAACCGTCTAGGGATATGCAATTTGGTTTACAACCTAGTTCCCTTACCTTCGAATCACTCTGCGCAAACTTCGTGAACATGTTCGCAAACACCTTCTTCCTACTATCGTGATACGCCTTAATCTTGTGCTTGCAGATCGCCACCTGATTAAGTGCCGCTTTGTTTTCCGGTTCAACATCCAGCACCTGCAAGGACGATAAGGCAGATAAGAGGGGCCTTGTTCAACCGCTAGCCTACGTTTCCTTTTCCCACGAGTAAATACTTACCGCAGAGAAATCTTGTAGCGCTAGGTCTAAGCATCCCAGTGCCTGATTAGACATGCCCCGCCTGTACAGTGCTTTCACGTTCTTGCTGTCTATCTTGAGCGCTTCCACGCACTGTTGAGTACGGAGAAATGGCGAAGAAGAGAGGGGGAGAGAGAGAGCGAGAAAGAGAGAGAAGAAAAGTAAAACCCCGCAAAACCGCATAAGATAAGTATGTCCAGTACCATATCGGTGAAAGGGTAACAAACTTACCGCAAGCTTCGCTTCGTCGTGATCGTTCATCTTCTGGAGGCACAGAATTTTGTTGAGGTAAATGGGCAGCTTAACCGCTTCAACGTCCTTCAACTGGTGGAACAAGTACTTGAGCGCGCGATCGTACAACTTCAGGGCCAGTTCATGTTTCTCCTCCTTCAGGTACTTGGTGCCCTTCTCGCGCAACAGCTTTACCTGCGCCTGCGTCTCATCCTGCGACATCATCCAAGGCTCGGCCAGCACCTCGAAGTCGGTCAGTGTGACCGTATACTCGACCGTCGCGTTCGGCGGCACTCCCAGCTCACTGTTGCCCTGCGCTCCGAACGCGTACTGTGGCTTCAGCAGCAGCCGACTCGTTTCCTCCTTGTGGAACTTTTCCAACGCCAGCTCCACGCCGGTCACCACACCCACCTCCTTGCCCTCGTCCAGGCAGAACTCGACGTCGCGCTCCTCGAACACGCGCCCCTCGTGCCGACCGACAAGGTGTACCTTCACCAGCACACCCACACCCGGACGCTTCTTACAGCTGCCCGTTTTGATGATGAACCGCTGGATGCCGCCGTCCGATTTGGGGCTAAGGTCCTCGCCCCGCCAGCCGAGTATTTCCAGCTCGAAGTTAAGCGTCGCGTTCGGTGGAATGTTTGGTGGGCTGCCGGAACTGCCGTATGCGTAATCGGGCGCACACTTAAGGATGCATTTTTCACCCTGCTTCATGGACGCGACACCCATGTCGAACGCCTTTATGACCGAGCCCGTGCCGAGCGTGAACTGGAACGGTTCATTGCGGTCACGGCTCGAGTCGAACTTCTTACCGTCCGCATCGAGCGTGCCGGTGTAGTGCAGCGAGACGGAACAACCCTTCGATGGCGACTCGGTGCCGGTACCCTCCTGCAGGATCTTTTTCTGTACGCCACCGTCACCGGACAGATCGATGAACTCCGCCATTGCTGTGCGCGAGCGGTAAGCTATTTGAGTGGTATTTTACTTGCTTAAATTCGGAACTGATCAGCGCGGGTCTTCGCCGACAGACGGGAATCTTCTTGTTGTCTCGGAAGTGTGTGTGTCGTTTATAAATTTTTTTCTTTCGCTCACAGTCCGCTTTTGTATGCCCGTTTGACAGCGCCGTGTGCAATGGAGTGTGGTTCGTCGCGATCAAACTGACAGTAGGACTGACAAATTTAACAGTTGAATTTACTGATAATGCATTTTTTTTATTTCAATTTTACTTGAAGTGTGTTCAAATAGCCTTCAATGTTGCGTTTTTCAGCTACACAGCGGCTCTTAATTTGTTTTATTTCCCCGCAATGACAAAAAATATCGAAAACAATACGCAATATGGCTGCTGGACCAAGCGCTGTGAGCTAATCTGCTCGATTAACGCTATGGTTTGACAGTATGGGTTTCGATTTCGCCCGAACACTTCGCGCAATGTGCTCCAGAGTCGAATTTTCCGGAATATTCGAAACCTCCCAGTCCGCAAGAATGAGTTACACCTAGAGCAAAAGGGGTGTGAAGCAACGAGAAACCAGGAGAAATCAAGTGAAGGTATCTCACCGGGGGTTACACCTAGGGCAGAGGGGGTGAGAGACAACGAGAAACTAGGAGAAGCGCGCTGGCGGTAACTCTCGGGGAGTCTCTCAAAAGCAGTTAATGGAGAGAGACGTAAGAGGCAGGAAGAAACGAAGAG
>JXXA01000294.1:0-14427 GCA_000956255.1 Anopheles punctulatus | reverse complement strand
TGCTCAAAAAGATTAAAAGCATCGATGGAAAATGCACAAAGCGCTGAACTGAGCCATAGTCTTTTACAAACTCCACTGCAGCACGGTTATGGCCACAATTACTGCGACTAGGGGAAGAACCAAAGCCACCGGTGAGCAGAATCGTTCCAGGCGAACAGTGTGACCGCCAATGCATCGCGGATGAGCCCCCGCTCACGTGTCACTTTCACTGGAAGCTGGAAAACTTTGCCACGAATGGCGCGTAAGTACCGCGAACGTGCAATAGGGTCGATCTGTTTCATTTCAAATCTGGCCCCCACACACGACAGTTCCTGCCGCCGGTGCCGGAACGGCAACCGAGCACACTGCTTCCTGTCCCAGTGCATCACCGCGAACGGCATGGAACGTGGAGTCGTTACGATAAACCGACAGATTCCAGGGCCAGCGATACACGTCTGCAAGCACGACACCATCGTGGTGGATGTCGAGAACGAGCTCGAGGGTCTCGGGTCGACGATTCACTGGCACGGATTCCACCAGATGGACACACCCTGGATGGACGGCGTGCCGATGGTGACCCAGTGCCCGATAGTGCAGGGTACGACGTTTCGCTATCGCTTTACGGCGGCAGAGGTCGGCACCCAGTTTTATCACTCGCACGCCGGTAAGCAGATGGGACGGAGCGTCGCAGTCCCACGTACCACCCTTTTCAATTTGTTCTAATTATTTCTCGCACTGTCTCTCACCTCACCGGTCAGGTTTCCAGAAGGCGAACGGACACTACGGCATTGCGGTGGTACGCGATCCGAACGATCTCAATCGGGAGCACTATGACTACGATCTTTCCGAGCATCACATCATCATCGCGGATTGGACGCTCGACATGGCGGAGAAGTGGGTCCCGGGCATCCAGACCGACTCGATGAGCGTCAACTCCATCCTCATCAATGGCCGCGCGCGATACTTTAATGTATGCATAATGAGTTTAACTTCGTCGCATGCTCCTGCGGCCGCCCCGTGCCGCCCTCCGGGGCCACGTGGTTGCCGGAATGTAAATTAAAATTTATCGAAAATTATCCTCACCACCGTGGCGTTACACGGTTTGCTCTCTGCAGGCAACGACCGGCACTCGAGCGGACGCCCCGTTGACCGTCTATCAGGTGGAGTTTGGCAAGCGCTACCGTTTTCGGCTGGTCAGCAGCGGCAGCCAATACTGCCCGTTTCAGATGCAGGTACGTTGCACGGGGCAGGAAAGTAGTTCAAATATTATAATTGCGTTACACCATCCATCGTGACCGTGCGCGCGGTTCAATGCTGCTGCTGCACAGACCGCTCATACGTGCTCTTTATTCTCCCGAGTGCATTTGGTCAATTTAGGGGGGTGTGGGGGGTAGGAGGATATTTTTTGTTTGTTTTGTGCACCTGCAGTTGCAATTGCTCCCGTGCACATTGGTGCCAGGGGCGCGGTGGAAGTAATTTGGAAATGAACAATGTTTCTCAATTACTCGCTCACTGGGTAAAAAATGGAAATTTATTGTAGCCTTATTTGCTTACAGGAGCACCATTTGCTCAATGGCCCAATCTACTGACCATGCTTTTGCAGAGGCTGAAGAAGTTTGGCTGAGGCTGAGAAGTTTCCTTTGAATTTATTTTACGTTTTTCGCACCTGGTAGTGTAAAGCGGTGTTATTTTTTGTAGGTAGCACTGATAATTCTTAATTTGTTGATGCAGTCACTTAATGTGCTCCTATAACAGCCTTTTAACAAAATTATTCAATAGCAATTTTGTACGATATTCCTCACTTATCATAATTGAGCGTTTTTTTTTTGTAATGAACATCTATTAATTTGGAAACTTAAAACAATCAGCGTCACAACTATACGACCATGGGACGAGCATATCATAAGATTTAAAAGTTTTTACATTTTTAATTAAAAAGAAATATGACAGTGTTAATCTCATAAATGTTTCAAATATATGATAGTAAGAAGAGTAAATAAGTTGCATTCAGTTAAAAGAATGTGTGATATTTTTTTTCAAAAGTACTAACGTAGAGCTTTCAAGAATGCCAATTCTTTGTAAGCTTGAAAATTTAATTTAGTACCGTCAAAAATATTGGTTGATTTTAAACTATTTCTTAATACCCAACTATATTTATAAAGTTAAAATTTGTATTGCTGTGGAAGATGAAGCGCAGAGAAGGTGGAAAGGTTATAGATGCTTGATGTATGTTATGTTTGAAGTTTATGCCTTCATTTAGTTAGGGGAATTACAAAGAAAATGTTGGTAATATTAATAATACGGTATTCATGTCAAAACAAATTTCATATTTTTAAGTCGCACTTTCTAGGCACTAGTGCATACATTTGAAGCGAAAAGTATGCCAATCCTTCATTAAACTATCACAAACGTTGCATTTATTGAATGTTCATATTTAAACCTGTTCCTTTTAAGATTCAAAACCACAGCATGCTAATCATCTCCACCGACGGAGGTACGGTGAAGCCCGAGCACACGGTTGACACGTTGGTCACCATTTCCGGTGAACGATATGACTTCGTGCTGACCGCCAACCAAACTCCAGGTAATGGAGGCCGGCCGGCTTTACGTTCCGACCCCACTTCTCATTCTTAATGCAATCGTTTTCAGGCAACTACTGGATACGAGTACGCGGCATCGGATTCTGTGACCCAATGCGGGTGGAGGACTTTGCCATCCTGTCCTACCGCACGCCGAAAACGACCATCGCCAAAGCCGGACTGACGGTGAAGCAAACGTTAGCTTACCCGAAGGAGACACTACCGCTGTTTGACGATCCGTTCCCGGATGGAGTGGTGTTTAATCATCAGACCGCTCCGTGCTACACACCGGGCGATCGCTACATTTGTGCCGCGGATCTCGAATCGTACGAGGTGTTTCGCGACGATGCGCTCATCGATGCCGTACCCGATCGCATCTTCTACCTTGGGTTTAATGTCATCACGGCGAATAACAGTTTGCTGTTCTCTAAACTTGGCACCAGTCACTTTGCAAGTGAGTACGGAGACAAAGACAGGATGGGGTTTAAAGTGCTTGGTGGTCATACTCGACCGCAAGAAAATGTGCCATAATTAATGAAGATGGCGTCAATAATTAAGTGAGTTATGCCGAGCTTCGCTTGCGAATGAAGTCTTCAGTTGGATCAATACTGGAGTGTGATTATTTCTACCAACCACCCAGGCAGCTAGTTGTGAAACGACGAGAATCCTTTGCGAACAGCCCTACAGCTATCGTTTCGTCGAGAAACAAGCACAGTAATTAAGTGAACCTCCGCATCCTTCCTTCTCTTCCCTTCCCGCGTCGCAGCCGTCCGGGACGAATTCAGCACGATCGCTGCGACAAACATGATCAGCTACGTGCCGCCTTCCTTTCCGCTGCTGGTTCAGCCCGAGCTGATTGTGGACGAGAATGCACAGTTCTGCAACGTTAGCCATCGGCCAGCCCACTGCACCGACGACCACCTCTGCTTCTGCACCCACCGCATAAAGGTGAAGTACAACGACGTCATCGAGATCGCCCTGTTCGATACGGCAATGGGTAAGAAGCACCGAGCGGGGAGAGAGCATTAAACGAATCCCGTACTGCAGTCGGATTGATCGGCACGCACTGCCGTTTTTTCCCGCCCCATACCACAGTCTACCAGAAGTTCTACCACCCGTTCCATCTGCACGGCCATCGATTTATCGTGACCGACACCGGACGCTTTCCGGACGATATCCTCACGGATCAGATAACGTACCTGCGAAATCTACACACCGTGCGGCGCCCAAACGCACACTCGCCACCGTACAAGGACACGCAAACCATCCCGAACCGGGGTTTCGTCCGGATACGGTTCCGGGCCGACAATCCGGGTAAGATCCGCAGCGGGTGGCAGGGAATCTGGAACCGAACGAACTGGGAGCTATTTCTTCGACTCACCGCCGGTCGTTTCTTTCGCAGGTTTCTGGCTGGTGCACTGTCACCTCGAGTGGCATCTTGCCAACGGCATGGGACTGGTACTGCAGATCGGTGAACCGGATGAGATGCTAAAGCCTCCGGCTAATTTTCCTCGCTGCGGCAGCTACGAGCCTCCGCTCGACGCTGAGTAGGACGCCCGGCATCGGTCTACTCCTTAATTTATCACCCAAAGCTAATGTGTGCGTGACTGCGTGTGTGTGTGTGTGCGCTTGTGTTTATGCACAGTAGTTTGTGCTAAGAGTAGGAATAAATTATGAATTTATCTACCGAACCAAAAGCATCTCCGATTGCTTCTTCCTGTGCTAGAAGATTCATGTAAATACGGTCGCGTTTTAATACGTTGAAGACGTGATGGCAGAATGCTTAACGTGTTGCTGCTGTTTAACACAAATTGAATGTGAAAAATTAAACCTCGTTATTACTTGTCTAGCAAATACCGCTACCGATACCACGTTTCGATGGCCATTATCGATGCGATTATAACTAGCCCAAAGCAGCAGTTCCATTAAAACTCTACTGCATGAAATCTCAATTTACATTCAACGGCCGGGATTTGTACCGCCGTAAATGTGCTGTAGTAAATTATCCTTCCTCCGTTCAATTAACTCTCATTCATCCATCGATTGTAAGCACTAGCACTCGGTCGATCGAATCGCAGCGGTTGTTATTACTTGCAGTTTAATCACTCTCAGCACGCAATTACATCGCTCAATCATTCATCGCCGGCAAACGCTCGGTGTCCATTAACGGTCTATTATGAAGCGTTCTGCATCATGAAGTACGATGGTTCGTACTTTCATCAAGACTCGATGGGCGATCGTATCTCCAATCGCGTTCCAATTATTTGCATCTAAATGGTTAGAAGAAGTGTTTATGCGCTTACGTTAGAGTCGTTGATTGGTTGAATAGTTAATTGTAATGTCAATAATTGTACACACATTCACATACGGATGATGCATAAGTCACTGTTTATTGCCACTTATTCGAATTTATCGAGCTGTTTTCCTTCGTACCATGCGATGAGTTATTGTTCGTGCGATGAGGAATTCTGAAATTTCATTATTTTTCGGTTACTTACAAATTTGTTTCATGATCATCAATTATAATCAGTGAGGAAAGTTTTTCAAAATGAAATTTTTAGGATTTATTTTTTAGATATTTAGAGAATCAGATAGTTGTGGACCGTTAGCAGATTTACACTGTATCTGCTTCTTTACTTGCAGTCTTACTACATGAAATGATTTTCTTCCATCTCTTTTTGTTTTTTTTTTATTTAATATCTTTTCCCATGAGACAGTTAACACTCGATTCCACACGTATTGTATCGTGATTTAATGAAACATTTCCTGACATGCCGTATGGTGATGAAAGGTAATGTCCTTAGATACCTCTAGATATATTTAAATACTACACTCATTGTTTAACAAACTAGCAAATGTTTCATTTTGCTGTTTATTACATTTTTAAAAAATATTTTATTCACTTTGAATATCTCCAAAGGGAAAGCATTCCAAGTTTAACATATAATAAACATTAAAATCACCTAAAATAGATAAAAAAGTGCAAAGAACAACTCGTATCTAGTCCTCATGAGTTGCGTTTGGAATTGTAACTCAAACAGTTACGAAGGAATCAAATGTTCGATGTCATGCCACAAATCATTTGTCAATTTTTTATTTCATACGACAAAATAACAGTGTTCCAGAGTTTGCTATCGATTTTATTATTTGTTCGTGTTTTACACACAAATGTTTGACCGTTCAATCAAGCAGGTCGCAAGGTCTGTCAAGGCATGATAGTCATCATCCGCAGTTGACATACGGCTAACGATGCGCCGGGAACACGTTCCCTTATTTCAAATCTCGAGTGAACTGGATCTGATTGACGTATCCGAACGTTTCTGTATAAATTTGTTTTTATTTCTTTCTGTGTCCATACTTTTTCGATCCATCGAAAGAATTTGGCTGTCTGTAAAATATTTTTTTAAAGTTAAGGATTATTTGTATTATTTTTTTTACGCCACGCTTAATATGGTAAGAGACTTTTATGGATGATTTGACGATGTAGAGGAGAGAAAACTTATTACAGTTTTCTTTTGTAACTCTACCAAGAATCACATTTCTGCTGTTAAAATACTGGAGGTCTTTTTTGCTGCTGCGTGATGGAGGGATGAATATGGATTTATGGTTTCACTGGAAGCCTTACGTGCCACATGTCTCAGCAAAACCTTTGATACAAATTCTGGGATTTTCATCGTCATCGAAGAAAAGGACATGTGCGGTGTGGGCCTACGCAATTTTATATAATTTCTTTAATACACCTCCCTTGCTTTTTTTCTCTCTCTCACCCGACGCATTTAGCAGATGTTACCCTCCGCGTTCTAGTATTGCCGCCGAAAGTCAAGGTCCGTGGTATTACCCTAGGCCGCGCACAAACTGTTGCCGGGAGAAAGCGAACCGGAAAACAAACCATACAAATGTCTCAGCCACCGCGTCATAACCCATCGTCCCGATATGGCCCGCACCCGACAAACGAAAACGTATCCGAGAGCGGTTGATGTAATTTGCCTAATTGGCTCTTAGCCCATCCAGTACCCCGGGATGTTTTAGATCAATTTGTTATAGTGAACTAGGGTGCGGCACGCGGTTGGGGTAGAGCTTGTTTGTACAGCAATTTAACGACTTACACCTTCGGGTTATGGGCGAAAAATCAACGTCCTTCGCATCCCGTGCGCCCGCACGTCTCTTGGGGCCAACGTAATCAACGGTTTGCGGAATCGTGCGTAGATTTAAGGCATAAGGGAAACGGCAAAAGGGGATCGAGTAGGGATTACATCGGCATGAATATAGTTTTCCCTGTGAGCAAATATTTGCATTTCACCGAAGAGAAACTGTTTGCTTTGGCCGTTTGTGCGTTTTGCAAGGAACGCACCGGGTTCCGAGAGATTTCACTCGGTGCCTAATGGGTTGAAGTTCGAAGTGTCCAGACTAGGTTTGCACGTTAGGTACGGCAGAAGCTGTCTAGCAGCGTTGGGTTAACCGCTGAATGGGACGTGTTTTTAGAACCAGCGTAAGATCAGCGAAAGGTTCCAGTAACATGTTGACAGAGCAAAAGATGAACAGAACGTTTCATCTGATTTGTTATTCAATCAAATAAACCACAGTTAAAATTTAATAACGATATTCATTGATACTCTTACTTCTGTTTATCTGTTCTGTTTATCTCAAGTATGTGTGATTCTTATAAATACAACATTTGATTACGAATTGGTACTTGCGTAAAGCATAAAAAGTCTTTGACACTGAAATTCAAATTATTTCTAACTTACTATAGCAATACTTTGCCAACTAGTATAAAAAATATTATTATGCAACAATACAAGAATTTAACAATTATAAGCATGCATGAGAAAAAAGCTCACAAATAAAACAGTATGGTAAGGATTCATGTTATTATTATGTTTTACATCTAACACAGATTATCCTATTGAAAATATATTGAATCTTAAACCATTGTTTATAAAAACAATAACATAGCAATACGGCCAGGCCGTAAATACTTTAAATAAATAAATAAATGAATAAATAAAAGCAATAACAACAAAACAATCGAATGATACTTAAAAAAATGTTGTAGAACCATTCAAGAAATGATTTGAATAAAACATATTAAAGTCATTTTTATTAACTGATTTGGAGTGTAACGCAAGATTGTATTAACTCACTTACAAATATAAATTCCTTCAATTGCTTCCGTTTCTTTTGTGTTCTTTTTAAACAAAGTACAAAAACATGGTTAAAAGGATGCTAAATCAATTTTCCGAAATAAATTATACTGCATCAAACGATATCTTGCCAGCAAACTCCACTAATCTAAACATAACATAATCTTTTTGCGAAGTCATCCTTACAGTACGATGTCAAACACAAAAATCGATTTTCTACTTTTGCGAACCAGAGGCATCCTCCTCGTCTTACTTCTCCAATAACGACAAATGGTTCTAATCGGCACGAGCTGCACCCGTAACGAATTACAAATTCGCAACGATTTCCACAAATCAGACCGTTCCTGGAAACTGCTAAAATTGCTTTATCTACCATGGTTCCATGCGGCTATGTTTGTGGTTTATCTACCTCACCCGGATACACCCATTCCCACCCGTGCCGACATAAATCGTTGGGAACGAACAATTTCGCTTCATGATTGTCGCCATTAAAATCGTTACTTTCTTGAGATGAGGATAAACAGAAGAAAAAAAAACACAAGAAGGATAGAAAAACTTAAAATGGAAATAAATTTTCCATCCCAACAGCAAGCCTCCACTCCGCCTACTGCATCAGCGCTCTTCATGATGGCGACTGATTTTGCCTTTACGACGGCTACCAGTAGGGTACGTTCCCGATTTAAATTACACGAAAGTAAAGTGCATAAAAGAAATCATATTTTCAGCGCCCACCCGTCCGGCATTCCCGCTACCCGCTGGGAAAGTGACTCGATTTGTAAAGAGCACTTCCCGCGTATACTTTCCATCTGTGCAAGTATTTCAACGACATCTAACTCACCCTTCCCCGGGCACTCTTCTACAATCTACCGGCCTACAGCATCAAGGCGTATGCGGCCACAGATTTTAATCGAATCAGGCCCGGAACTAATTTGCACTGAACTTGCCTTCTTACAGGCACGCACACACTGCACGGATTACGAGAAGCCGGGTGAAGAGTAACCACCGCAAACATCATCTCATAATCTTGTAAGTACCCCTGAAACAGCGACGTACGACTTTGGATAACTAGGGGAAGCTCCTTCTATAACCGGCTTTTAAACATTTCCATCCAACCTATTCCCAAAGGATGGCGCAAGGAAAACAGGTCCTGATTTCCACCACCCTGTTCTACTACTCACTCACCACATACACACTTGCTCAAACACACAGGCTCGTTTCAATTTCCTAGGTTCTAGGCCGCTGTGAATAAAAAAACTCACCGCCTGCCTTTTTTTTCATTAGGAAACAGCTTTATTTTGCTCCCCTCACCACTGTGCGAATATTGTCACCCTCTGTGGTGCTCCTAACCTGCTTTTTCTGTTATGAAAGGAGCAAAAAAAATGGAAGCATATCAACAAGAGCGAACAAAAAGAAAAAAACATGTGTTAATTGTGTATGCCTGCGGATTTTCGTGCCAGGCGTGCGTTTGTATCTGTTTGCTGAAATATTTAGCATAATGCATTCGACAAACAGGCCTTCGCGATATGAGTATCCTTCGAAGCGGTGTTTCTTCTCAGGAGTGTGGTTGCTTCAATTAGCCTACGGTAGAGTTGCTTCTTAATGAATATTTTCGAATCGGGTGCATGACTACGCAAGTTCCATTAGAAGCGTTCCTGGAAAATGGGAGGAAAACGAAAGCGCGAGGCTCGAATGATTTCACTTCTACATTGTGTTAAATTCAAATTCATATCAAGTCTTGGAACGCACGGAACAAAGTTTGAAAGAGAAAAGTAGAACTCGCACTCCCGTACACACACACACACACATACATGCGGAACGGAAGTGATACCGCCAATGTAAATGCCGTTAGAGACGCACATACACGCAGCACACTAATGTATGCGAAGCAAACAAATCATCGAACTACGGAACCGGAAGGACGTTCGCGTGAACGAACGAGATATATTTTTTTTTTTTGCTACTTTCCTCGCAAACGTGAAATGTTTCGCTAAACGTATTCAGTGTCAGCGTATCTGGGGTCGGGGAGGGTTCAAACAACTTTTCATACCGAAAACACACCCCCGCTATCACGATGTGATCACATATGAATGTATGTGTATAGGTATGTGTATGTGTGTGTGTGTAAATATATTCCTTATTTCAATAGAAGTTTACGAAGCAAGTAAAATAACCAATGTGATGTTATGTTTGACATTGCCGGTTTTTTTTTTTCGTACTTCTAAACAATAAAAACGGAAGTAAAGTCGTATCTTGCCGAAGTAATGGTGGCGAAAGAGATTCCACCACTTTCACACACATGTTTTAGGTCACAATTAAAAACTTTTGGACACCGTCGGCCTCGTAGCGCTCCTTCGAAGAAATTAATTAAAGAACCATGTTATGCATGTCGGGCTGCTTCGGCTGCTGTTGCTGCGACACTTCTTACGCTGATACGGACGTAAGTTCTACGGACAGAACCTACAACAACACATGCGATGTTAACACACTGCGCGGGATTGTTTGGGCTAGGCAACGCGTTCCCTCGCATACGTGTGCTCGTAGTTTGAGTTTCGCTTTTTTGCTTTACCGAGCGTGTGGTTTCCACAGGAGGCTAAGATTAGACAAAGATTTCCAATTTGGAAGTTTTGTGTCGCACTGAAGCATCAACGTTGTTAACGACGCATTTTAATTGATTGACGTCAGTGGTGAGCGAAGTGTATGCGAGGCGCTTTTTTATAGTTGTATAGTAGGTTAGGGATTGTAAAAAGAGTTAGATGAGAGATTTTGTTTTAAATTTCCAATAATCAATCGTAATTTATTATTACCAACATAATAAGGTCGTTATGTATGCAATGAATCACGGTTATCAATAAATTTCAACATATCTTGTCGTAGGACTACATGGGTTCGAAGAGGCCAATCGTTGTCTTGCATCAGCTGATCAGCAGCTTAGTGATTTGAGAGCAGGATCTACCGCTGGAGTGTAAGCTGACTTCAAAACAATTATTTTACCATGCAATTGCTTTAATAATTTTTTTTTTATTTATTGCAATAACATTGCAATTATTTTAATAAAATTTTCTTATGCACAAATTAGAAAACAAAAAAACTAATTAATGCCGAAAATTACTCCTGGTTCATCGCTTGTCAACAACACTCCTTTATTTTTCATTCATCACCACTGATTTCAGCTTTTCGAGGCAAATAAGCTGAACCTACTAACATTCCATTTAGCATCAATATGTTTTACATTCGGTTCCAATGTCCTGTACTGTATCGCTCAATGCCAATTAAAGCGCTAGAGCATGATTCTTTCTTATCACCGACCAGATTTTCAGCTCATTAACTTGCCGAAAAGACCAGAGACTCTTGAATAATCTTGCACCACCTCAATCAACACTCGCATTGCTGGGTCAGTTCCGCCGCTTTGTGTGATGTAATAGACTGGCCTAGCTGACGGAATTGATTAGCTGTTAGTCCGTGCATGCCCTAATGATAACTGTGCGAAAATAACGCCATCGATGTAGCTTCGAAATAACCATGCTAGACTCAAGCGATCAGTAGCTAGTGGGTTCTCGGTGCAATAAGATGACACACAAATGTACCTACTTGCCCGTGTGGCTGTTGATTGGAGCAGTATGTGCGGTGTTTTTAGTGCGACACACTACCTACCCGAATGCAAGTGAGTCTCTACCGGATGTAATGCAGTGAATGATTAATATACTGATGGCTATTTGTGATAGTTTTTCCTTCCATGGGCAAGTTTATGGCAGGTCCTGGATTGCTGAACGCGATCAGTGAGGCAAAGGAGCGCCCGTTGCCTTTGCAACTAGCGCAATTTCACGACGGTGCCGAGTGTGATCGGATCTGTACGGAGCACGAGGCTCCCCGTGTTTGTTATTTCCACTGGATCGCTGAAAACTATGCAGCGATGGGATCGTAAGTCTCTTGTCAGTGGTGCTACCTGTAAGAACTGTGAGATAAGTAATGGGAGTTTGTTTCTAAATACGTAGTGCGTGCGGTGACTGTCGTTGGGGAAATCGTAGCCACTGCTTCAATCCGCAATGCATCACGGCTGACGGCATGGAACGAGGTGTGTTGGCGATTAACCGACGCATTCCAGGACCTACCATACACGTCTGCCAGAACGATATGGTCGTGGTGGATCTGCAAAACCACATGGAAGGTCTGGAGTCAACGATCCACTGGCACGGCGCGCATCAGTACGCAACGCCTTGGATGGATGGTGTCCCAATGATAACGCAGTGTCCGATTCCACATGGAACTACTTTCCGGTACGCATTTACCGCCTCCGAACCCGGTACGCAGCTGTACCACTCGCACTCTGGTCATCAAAAAGCGAACGGACACTACGGACTGTTCGTCGTACGGTCACCGTCGGACATAAATCGCCATCTGTACGACTACGATCTTGCCGAGCATCATATCGTAATCTCGGACTGGACGCTCGACATGGTGGAGAAGTTTGTACCGGGATTGCAAAGCAGTACGGTGAGGATCGATTCGATCCTGATCAACGGACGGGGTCGCCATTATGATGTAAGGAAAACCACTCGGTTAACGATGTTCGGTTGAGCATTGTGGAAGTTTTTTTTTGGCTATCTATTACTGTGGACTTTTTTCCACAGGAGGAGGAGCACGAACTTCAGGTACAAGCTCCGTTGACGGTGTATCGGGTGAAGAAAGGATTCCGCTATCGGTTTCGGTTAGTTAGCAGTGGAAGTCAGTTTTGTCCATTCCAATTGCAAGTAAGTTGTTCATGTGTGTCATTGTTATTAAAAGGGATGTCAATTTTCACTCAATTAAATTTTAATATTTAATATTAGTAAAATTTAATATATTATAGTAAACAATTAAATGTTATGAAACAACCTTTTCCATCACCTATATCAATGCTACAGATAATTTTTTAATACTAATGGCAGTGCTCCTAAAAAAAAGGATTGAATTTAATTGCCTAGAAGGTACTATGTTTTATCCTATATTCTTTAAAATTAAATATAAACTTTGTTGAAATTTTACCATAAATCTAGCAAATGGTAAATTATGTTATCGTGAGCTACCAAGGTTCCGTATTCAAATGGATGCGTAAGTGATATGTCATGAGTATGAATTGTCTTGAGGAATAATATTTCGCTGGCAGTATCACAATTGTCACCAAATATCTGCATGTATAGTAGCATTTGAAAATCTACGTCCATGGGACAAATCAAACATGTCAATAACATTGTAAAATTCTTTTATGATGTAAGTTTGTCCACTATTTGCATATTTTATTTAAAAACTGAAATTTTTATTTGGTGTTATAATAGTTCAAAAACACAGCATAAACAAGCTTTTATACTTGTAGACTAAACAGTTGTAATGATTCATTTACTGATTATTGTGCTAATTTCACCTGCTTAGATCGAAAATCATCGAATGGAACTGATCGCCACCGATGGAGGCGCCGTGCAGCCTAAGATGATCGATACCCTCATCTCAACTTCTGGTGAACGGTACGATTTTGTTTTGTCGGCTAACCAAAAACCAGGTATGTTTATCAACGTTTCCACGCCTCATTCAATGCTCACTCACGGAGCTTATCACTCCATCCACCATCCGTAATCCTAGGTACGTATTGGGTCCGAGTACGCGCCATCGGTTTCTGCAACGTGGAGCGAAGAGAGGAGTTTGCCGTCCTATCGTACACTGATGAGAAAGACAGCACACCGGAAGAGGAACTGGCATACCCAAAGCATTCTCCACCCACCTGGGATGAACGTTTTCCGTCGGGAACGGTAAGTAAACGTTTGGCGCTTACTTGACACCTACGCGGCATGGAACCGCTTCGAGCGAATTCCCACGTGGTACGTGTCAACGTGTCGGTCTGGTGGGCTTTTATGGATCGTTACCGCAAAACAAGATTATACGAGATGGTAGTCACCCTCAAGACGGAACTGATCGAACCGAGGCGGTTATCAACTCCACGGTCGGTCTTCAGGTGCGGGTCGAAACAAACGACGCTCATTATGCGTTCATTTTTCGTAACGTTTCGTTTTTGTTTCTCATCGTTTAATCATTATCGCCCACTTATCGCCCATCTCAGGCCCAGTGGTCAGGTCTCATGGCTTTGGTCGGCTTACTGTCGTTTTTTTTTTCTTACTTGCTTTCCCCGGCTCATCGAAAACAACGGAGCGGCAAACGGAAAGAACAGAGCTCAATTTATTTGAATGACTAAATACATTCTACTGTAGGTGTATAATTATCGGCAGTGAAAAATGTGTTCATTAGGCTCAGAATTCGCGAACGTGGAAGGAGACACCAAGGAGCCGACACGAAATGAAAGAAGATGAAGTGAGGGAACAGACAAAGAGCAGTCTAAAAATGACTATTAAACTTAAATATCAAGTTCCAGTTTTTGAACAGCCTTATCAAAACATAATCGATTTGGATCGAACTTGAAGGATCAGCCTGAAATGAGTTCTCAAAAAAAAAAATAAACAAAATTAAATAATAAATATAATTTAATCTATAATCCCAATCTCAACATAAAAATAGGTTCCCTGAAACTTGAAGTATTGAGCTTGGTGATCTAATTTATAACACATTTAACATAAAAAATATTATAAAATTGTGTGAATTATTATAAAATATGTTGTTACACAATTTTTTTCCTAATATGAGCAAACAAAAATATGCCCGTGTTAATGACTTCCGTTTCCTTGCTGGAGAGGAAGGATCTG